>CANYBF010404789.1:0-10106 GCA_948192965.1 Dalechampia spathulata
CATTCCTTTCGGCATTACACATCAAAATCCATTAATAAATATCTAAAATCAATTCGGCAAGGCAAAAACCATAAGCATGATTCACGGTTTTAAATTAACTTCACCAAAGACCATTAGAACCTTAAGAAATTAATGAATTTCAGCTATACAATCAACATAAACAATCCGTCAACACTCAAACTCATCCTTTCCCATGTTCAAACCATAAAACCATCAAAACACCTATATAATTCATCTAAAACAATTATCAAAACACTAAAAACTCTATTACATTTAACTATCATCAAACTCACCTTCTAAATACCCAAGAAAACAATTAAACACTCACTGCCTTCTTAGCTTTGGTCCGACCAAGAATCAACACCTAACAAACCTTCTATAACATTAAACCCACGCATAGATATAGGTTATTTCCAATGGTTAAGCAAACAAAACTTAAGATACAAATGGAAGAAAGTTTCGGCTCTAATGTCCGAAGCAACAAATAGGTTTAAGAAAAAAAATGAATTTATAATTACCTTTAAGAAAAACTCAACCCAAAGCTTCGGTAAAAAAAAAACAGATGAAGAAAATTGTACCTTCGGTTTTCTTCAGAAATTCAAGGAATAAAGAGAAGTTCCAATAGCTTCTCAACTTCCATTACATGTATGAAATCCAAAATCAAACACTTGGTTCATAATAAGATTCGGTCGAATGTCTTAAGTAAATAAGAAGAAGAACATGTTAAATGGTGAAGGATAAGGAATGGAGGGTGAAGCATCGACAATTGAAAGAAAATCAGAAGCAATCAAGACACGTTAATGATAGAAAAACAAAAATGATTAATGAAGTGGTTCAGCACTTTGGATAAGGAAGCAGAATTGAGTGGTGGAGGAAGAAGAAATCGAAGGAGAAGAAGAAGGAAGAGAGAAGCGGTTGAAGAAGGAAGAAACACCTTACCCTACAATGAAAATGAACCCATATGCCCATTAAGTTGAAAGGACCATCTGCCCTTTTCCCAAAATACGTATGCCCTTACGTATAGCTCCCCTTTTTGGCATATTTCATCAATAAATTCCCTTAATTTCATAACATTATATTCTTCAATAATAAATAGCTATTTCTACATTTTTATTTCCTTAATTTCTCTAAATTTTTAACTCCAAAAATTCAAATAATTAGACACTTCTTTTCTTAATCTATTCAATTCTTAATCTAATTAGCTTCATACCATTAACCCTTAATATTCTTATTTTAATAACTTATTAATCATAAATATATATTAATTATAAACCTATTTTATTAAAAGACATCAAACAAATATATATCTAACTTAAAATAATAATTCAATGAATAATAACACAACATACTAAATTATTATCACTTAATTTCTAAGAAAACCTTTAAATTTTCACTCGCCTATATCGTTAATATTCAATTTTAACGTCAAAAATAATTTTTATTGCAAAATTTTCAAAATTCACATATGTCTAGATAAAGTTAACGTGAGCATAAAAGTCAAAACCGTTTATTCAAATTCAAAGTATATAACTCCGAAACGAAGTTTGAGTACCGTTTTCCATCAAGTTAGGGGTTTGCATCAGAAAATGAAATACCCCTTTTTCAAGCTTAAAGCGCATTTCTGATTATCATACTCACTGTTCCATACCATAATCACATCATTATCATAGAAATCTCAATATAACATTAATTTATAAATACATAGAAGTTCACATAATGCAGGATGTGACAATGATCTTATTATGTTAGTAAATTTTGGAAATGCTAATTTACATTGGCAATGTTTAGAAGTAATATCCTAAATGAATATATAGTAATGATATTAATATGATGTTTTAGTTTATATGACCTGTTTCATATATATATATTACATGAATGATTATATTTCTTTGATTATGATTTAAGCACCATTGAGTGAAATACTCAACGTTTGTCATTTGATGAACGCAGGTTAACAGGATGGATGAGTACGGATCTTCAAAGCACCAATTCAGCAAGAGTTTTTCTTTGAAGGTAAGGACTTGGACTAGAATAAAGTTTTAATAAAATTTTTATAGGAAATTTAAATAATGTTAAAGGCAGTAAATGCAAAACTAATTACAAGGGATTAACATTTCCATAAACTTAGAACCGGATATGAGTATTATAAAATAAAAAAAATTATGAATCCCTTGTAGAGTAATTAGTGGTTTTCATGTATCAGAGATCATCAATTATTCTACGAGAGCATGTCACCTCTTGGAAAAGCGTGACAAATTAATTTGTAATTGTTTATTATATTAAATTTTTATATAAAAGTCTAAGTAAACTTTTTAGAACAAGTGATAAAATTCGATGACTATTTTAATATAAAATAAGATGACGTGATACTGATGTAACCAATGACATGATGTCTGATATAAAAAATTTTCCATCTTTGATTATCATGTCAGTATCATGTTAGCAAATTTGATCAGAATCCCCTTAATGACTTGTTGGTGAAAAAAATAAAAATATAATGTCAAAAAAAATTGAAATTTAACAATTAATTTGATTTAGTAACCATCCAAAATATTAATCCTATTTTTTCTATTTTTTTTGGTTGGGCTTATTGATTGGAAGAACCTTAAGTGAAAAGATAAAAGGATCATTACAAAAGATCCCTTAGTTTTAACCTTACATTTTTAAAAATCTCAGTTGAAATTTTTTTTTACAATTACCTAATTTTTGTTAAAAATACATTTTTTACACTTATTTTTTTTAATTTGAGCCACTTTTCTCCAATATCTCATATCATTAATTTTTCTTCAATTTCTCATATATGTTGCTTTTCACATCTTTTTATCTTATGCTTTCTTCTTCTTATTTTATGTAGTTTTCCTTCTTCTTATTCTATCTCACTTTTGGTCATTCTCCTTCTTTTTCTTCATTTTGATTTCTTCTAGATCTATTATCTTTATTCTTTCTCTATTTATTTTAATTTTTTTGTAAAATTCATTAAAAATCTATTTTTGAAAAAACCTCTAAGATTCATATTTTGGCAATTTGATTTTTGTTTGAAGTTAAAGAAAATAAATATTATTATTGAAGAGTTAAAAGAAAAGAGCAAAACAATACCATTTCAAGTTTTAGAATGAAGGTTTTTTTTATTTATTATTATTTTTGTTTATGTTGATTATGGATTCTTTGTTTTTTTTGAATGCCTTTTGTTTATTAAAGAAGTTATGATTATTATTTTATCTATTTTTTTATTCTTTTATGTTATTTGATTCATTTTTGTTATGTACAATGATAAAATATCCTTTTCATTTTCATTTTTGTTGATTTTGAATAATTTTAGATGAATGCTTAATATTGATTTACAAATTAATTATTATCAAATCATACATTTACAAAGATGATTTTAATTATGTATTTGGGTTGAATTTTATGTAGATGATAATACTAACTACAAAGCAAGAATTCGTTTGATCAATTAAGATAAGGACAACTATAAGAAATCTAAGTATCAAATTGTTATTTGATTTGTATGCTTTTATTGAATTTTTTATTTTGTTATTGTTTGTACATGATCTAAAGTTGTTGTTGGGAGATTAGTCTTATGTTGAAGTTCTTCAAATTGAGTTTAGTTATTATCGAACTAGGGAAATGATTTTGGTTGCTCTATCCAAGGTTTGGTTCATGTTTTCATGTTTGGTTTTTGAGTAGAATTGATTGATTTTTGGCTTATTGTTTGATAAACTACTAATACAAATTATTAATGTATATTTGTTAAGGTTTTATGATAAATCTGAAATGATATTATATTAGTTCTTTTCCTTAATGCTTCTTTTTTGTTCTTAATGTATTTTTATTGACCAAGAAGGATGTAATAGTTTGGATTTGTTGTTATTGAATAATTTATCTTGTTATTCTACATTCTAATAGTTTTTAAGTAATGTAATTGTACATATTTATGTCTAACATTTTTCAATTTAAATGATTATGCATATTATTCTTTACTTTGTACCCCTATTGTAAACATTTATATTTTGTATTCTTTTTGTATCCTAATTGTTTGCTTATAAGAAACCTTAAATATAAGAAATTACTTGTCATGGAATATACTATAAATGCCTATATATCTTATAATTTAACTTGTAAAAAATATAATTTTTATATTATCATATCCCTTTAATATCTCTTTTGTATCTTTTTATATCACTCTTGTATCCTTTTACATATGCTTTCTATACATACGTGCCTTGAAAAAATTTTTAATCATGATTTTTAATAATGATTTTAATTAAAAAATATTAATATATGCTAGTTACTAATTATTGTACAGTTATATATCATGGTAATTATAGAAACTTGCTTCTTAATATAATTTATTATCACTAAAGTAAATATGAAATTTTTATTAAATTAAATAAAAAATTATGATTAATTTATATAATTTATTAGTAGGAAATATTTAAATGAATATACAAATTGTATTTGTAGTATATATTTCAATCAGTTTTTGAAATAAAATTTTATTTATTTTCATGATATAAGTTTTAAACTCTTTTAATAATTTTTATAGAAAATAATAAGCCTAAAAAAAACTTATTAGTAAAATGAGATTTTATAAAATTTCATATATTTTTCTTATCAATTTATAAGTTATTTTAGTATATCTTTGAATGAGATACTGAAAATCAAAGGATGTAGAGAGAAAAAAAAAAGAATTATCTTATAATTATTTTTACAATATATATTTTATTAAATTTTTAGGATAAAATTTTATTTATTATCTTGATAAGAATTTTAATATCTTCCAATATTTTTATTATAAAAATAGAAAACGATAAATTTAAAAAAATATTTTATTAAAATAAGATTTTCATAAAAATCTCAACTTTTTTTTATTAATTTCTAACTTTTTTAAATATATCTTTTGATGAGATTTTCAAAATCTCATCATACAATTTTTAATGATCTAATTTCTATTTTCTAATAATTTTATGGGTGTGCTTAAAAAAAGTTTAGCGTATGTCATTTGTGAAATGTCAGCTTAACTAAAAGAAAAGGGTAAGGAGCCAAATTGTAATGGAGACATGGAGCATTGAGTATCAAAAGAATATGCCCCCATTTAGCATGTGCCATATGTTATCTATAATAAAAATGGTTAGTTATAGTAGAACTATCTTATTTAGTACATGTGTATGTGTGTATATATATATCTATCATTAGTTATTTTTAGATTAATTCAAATTATGAATCATACTTGATTGCTAAAGTCATTGATTATTTTTATGTGATGATATTCTGGAAGATTCTCTAATTTTTATTTTTATTGATAATTTATCTAGATTAGTTACATAAATGATATGGGTATTTTGATTATTGTAACAAAGTAGCATTGATATTTTAGCATGTTTCAATTAATATAATTAGTTTGAATACATGAGCTTTGCATAGTTTTTTTATTGATAATTTATTATTATTTTTAATTATTTAATGAAATTTTAGTTATCTAATAATATATATATATATATATATATATATATATATATATATCTATGTCTATATCTATCTATATATATATATATTTCATTATTTTTATTGATCAATTATTAGTTATCTATTAAATTTAAATATTATAAGATAAAAATTAAATTAAATTAAATGATAATATAACAGTATATAAGTAATAATCTGATTGTAAAAATAAAATAGGGCTTAGAAAATTTTGATCATATTATTCTAGTTGTTTCTTTTGATTATAATTTTAATTAATTTGATTATAATTATAATTTTTTTTATTTTTAATTTTAAGATATGATGACATGGATCCTATATGGCTTGATATTTGAGTTTATTTTTGCATCTCCTTTATATATATATATATGAAGATTATTTAAGATTATCTTAATAATTTTTTGTTATAATATTAATTAAATAATTAATATAATCATATATAATACCAAAATACTAGCAAAAATGAAACTAAACAAAATATAAAGTAAATAAATAAATTGCAATAATGAAATAAAAATTAGTAAATATAATTAATAAATTTAAGGTGGTAAAACTAATCATATAATTTTTTGGTCTCGTTGTTAGATCTAATTTAGGATTATATGTTTATCATCCGGATTTAATCAAAGATTGTTGGATCCAACTTTGATCATTCCAATATCAAGTTATAAGAGAAATAAATGAAATTTTTGAAAAACCAAGCGGTAGAACCAACCAATCGTTTTTAGTAGGTCTCGTTGTTAGATCTTAATCTTAGAATCATATGAAGATCATCTAGATTTGGGTAAAACTATAACATCTAACGTTGATCATTCTAAAATCAAAATAGAAAGAAGATATATAGAATAAAAGATTTTATTAATATAGTAATAATTTGTTACAAACAAACTTGAAAATAATTGAATACAAAAGTAAAAGGGGAGAAGATGATGAAGGTGAAGAAAGAAAGAAGAGAGGTGTACTTACTATAGAATGTTACAAATAGTTTGGGAGTAAGGACGGGTTAGGTTTAGAGGAGAGGAGATATGTATATATATATATATATATATATAATTGTCAAGTTCAAATTATTATATCAAAAAACTTTCAAATGAAAAAGTGATTAGGAATATTGAAACCACATCTTGTATGATAATTTTAAACAAATGTGAAGAATAAAATTGTAGCATTAAGTTAAAATCAAGATATTAAAAAATTTTAGGAATTATATCCAATTTAGCAAAATTTTAAAAAATATGAATCCCTAATTACGCTTTATTTTTAAAAATAATAGATAACCTTTTAACTTGAAATTCAACTTCAGCTCAATTATTGTTAACTTTGATGCTTCTGTCCTATTTTTTTTCCTCAAAAGTTGAAATTCATTTAGTATTAATTTCTATATGAACCACGGCTGAGACGATGATATTCTTTCACTTTCTTCTCATGTAAAACAAGTTTCCTTAGCATCGATAAATCTTCTCATATAAAACATTAGAAGACAAGCTTACTTGGATGAAAAAATGATAATTATTTTATTAAATGTTTCCCTGAGGTTTGTACTACTAAGAAATTTTTCTTAGTGATATGTTGTGTACGTTGTTGAGTTTGTCATAGGAACTCTAGAAAGGAGGATCAAGATAAAGAACTTGTTTAATGGAGGAGGACTTGAAGTAATTATTGGATGTTATAGGACTAAAAGACATAGCTTTTATTTATTTTATTGATGACAATCAAATTTTTCAATGTTAGGAAGCTTATGAAATGTAATTGAGGCTAAATCTAAGTCAAAGACTTTAAATACATGTTTTTCTTTTTTATGGGTCATTTCTCATGACTTTTGTTGCTTAACTTGCTTTGTTTGCTTTGTTTCAATAACTTGCTTATTTTAGGTTCCTACTTTAAGATTATGTAATGAACATCACGATACCTCTTCATTGGATTGAATGACTTTTTAAAGAAGAAATGGATCAGAATCTTACTAAATAGTTTCATTCTAAAAAAGGAATAGATCAAAATCTTACTAAATAGTCTCATTCTACTAAGTATTAAGATTTCAAAGAAAGAATAAGAAAATATAGAGATAGCAATGATCGTATATCGTTTTATGCACAGATTGATTTAAATTTTTGGATTGTCCTCCATAACATATTTCATTCAATATCCTATGTTTTACTAAGCAAAAAAATAGCCAAGACTTGATCCATGATCCCACAGATGAACCAAAATAACATAAACTACATAGCAAATTAGATACATAGTAGAAGTCGGGATGGCAGAAGTTCAAAATAGTGAAGCTTAATTTAGATGTATATTGTGTGGTAAGCAAATTAATATGACCCATCAATTTAGTTCCTATAATTAATTAATGTTGTTAACTAACATATTTACAGTTTAAATCACTTTTTACTATAAATAATGCCCTCGACTCTATACCAAAATCATCCAGTTTTGGTCACCATTTTGAATATAGAGGTAAAAAAATGTTAGTCAACATGGTTAAAAACGTTTTCTTATTAGCCATATTTTTATTGGAACTAACTTTGATGGTGGAAGCTCAGAATTATGTTGATGATTACATTAAAGCCCATAACAAGTTACGTGTTGAAGCTTGTATTGGTCTGGTAATCTGGAGTGACAAGTTAGCAGCATCCGTTCGAGAATTTGTCAACTCAAGAGTTGATACATGTAAGCTTGAGCACGAATATGGTCCATATGGGCAAAACATAGCACGGGGTTCTGGTGAATTCAATGGTTTAGATGTGGTGAGATCATGGGCTGAAGGTAAAAGTAAATATAATAGTAATCTATTGTCTCCATCTAATATGGATTTGCTTTACACTCAGCTTGTTTGGCCTGACAATAAAGAAATTGGATGTGCTAGTGCTAAGTGCGGAAATGGGTATAATTTTATTTGCTGTAATTATGATCGTCAGGTTATAATGGCACATTAAGAAAACAAAGCCTTTCGTTTTCATGGTATTTTTGAATTAT
Organism: Dalechampia spathulata; assembly: GCA_948192965.1. NCBI lineage: Eukaryota > Viridiplantae > Streptophyta > Magnoliopsida > Malpighiales > Euphorbiaceae > Dalechampia > Dalechampia spathulata. The sequence goes on from CANYBF010404789.1 coordinate 8,458, forward strand.
ATGAATGTGATTTTCAATTGATAGTAAAAATTTTGAGGTACATGTTCGTATGATTGATTTTAGTAATATGAAATACCTCTTTCAATTGATAGTAAAATTTTAGTAAGAATTTATTTGTTTATCATATTTTGAATTCATTTCTTTTTGAATTCTAGCAACTATAAGATTTTGAAATAGGAGAATCAACTAAATATAAATTATATCTAATTTTCTAAGCCATGGGACTACTTATTTGCCACTACTTTTTCAACGTTATCCTATCATGATGGCATTAAAACAAACAGTTGGTATGCATGGATAAATGAACAATATAATTCGACTAAGCATGAGAACAAAGAAAAGGGTTAGCACTTTTTAGTTGAACCTGAGGATAAAACCGTTGCAGTTAATTGAGCTTCATGATTTCGACCCTAACCTAGAGCTGATCGCTCAAAGTGATAACAAGGGAATGGTAATGGTTAACGTCGAGATCAATAATATCATATAAATGGCTAGATATGGAGGTTAGCACGTAGGCATCGGCTCCAATGCTAATGAGTGAGGTGGTTAATCCTAGAGCACCATGGCTTCCATTGCTAAAACTCATTACTACTGTTTCTCCATTGAAGTTGGAGCTTTCTACTAACATGCATCTATATTCTATTTTGATTCAAACAATAAATTACCTAAAAGTAATAACTAATTAAAAATATCATGACCCATAACTAAATAATGTTTTCAGTACCCTGAATTTTTTTTATTACATTTTGATTATTTTTGAGGGAAACACTAATAATATCGAAGAAGATGAGAGTGAGCAACATTCAATCTCAATTGAATGGAAGTTTTCATTACATCAACAAGTAAAAGAAGATTGAAATATATAGAATTAAAAATAAGAAAGTGTAAAAACTGATTGCTTGTTTGCGATAGTAGTCTTAAATCCTACTTAGTTGTAAGTATACAGGTTATCGTAGTATGATATCGATCCCATGAGGATTTGTAGTTTATCCATCTCTACTTAGTTTTCTTGTTTATTTAGGCGATAATCACGATTGGATGTTGGAAGTTACTTAATGAGGAAAAGATTAAAGATGAACTCATATCAATCTTACAAGTGGAAGGTATAACAGTTATGTAAGCATAGGATTTGAAATCATTACCATCAAGTAGAGTTAACATTCATGTGCTGATTACTACCCAAAATATCCAATGGCATAATTAACCCTTTCTCAAGGCGAAACTAACTAAATTCCACACTAACCTTTAGATTTCCTTAGTCACAATTGGAGTCTTCAAATTAGGGGAACTATTAAGTTATCATACATGAACTAGGGACATGGAGATCTTTCTCACACATTTACCTAATCAGAATGAGTAGCATTTCATGATTCAACTCTCGTTGCAATCGCGAAGCATAAGTAATCAATTAGAAACTAACCTGTAGATTTGTCATCTCTCAATGAACAAGTAATTAACAATCCAACTCTCATTGTAATCATTAAGCAGAGATTATTTCCAAAATCAAACTTTAGAATTAAACACTCATAGTAATGTTCACAAGCACAATCAATCATCAACCCCACAAGGGATTCTGAATTCAAATCCTACAAAGAGAGTACTTAGCCACTCATGGCTGAGAAAGAAATACAATCAAAAAAATGAAGAAC
>CANYBF010404878.1:0-10460 GCA_948192965.1 Dalechampia spathulata
TAAATGATAAGATGGAATCATGTTTGTTATATTCAATAATGTTTTGGAATTTATTGATATAATGATTATTGTGATATTTCAATATTTGTTACACTAGCACCACTGAGTTTTATACTCAGCGTTTGTCAATTGATAAACGCAAGACCAAGTAAAGCCGCAGAACAAGAACGTTAGTGAAGCAGCTAGACATATCAATAGAATATTGATAAATGGGTTGAGTTCCTTCAGGCTTCTATCTATATAAATTATCGTGCAACTACATAAACAAAATACTCTAGTAGTAAATAAATTAAGTCTGACAACCTAAAAATATGTAAACTATTAATGCGTATATGTTATAACTCTGATGAGGTGATGATTTATTATGTTAAAACCTGGGAATAATAAATGTATTGGATTAATATGAGTTTACATGCAAGTTATATGTATAAATAATAAATAAATAAATAAATAAATTTTTTATGGAATGTATGGAATCCTTTGTAGGATAATTATTGACTTCCTCGATTAGGAAGTTAATAATCATTCTACGGGAGCATGTTATGAAACCAAAAGATGTGACAATGTAGCCATGCATCTTGATGCCATGCAGGACAGCAAATGACCCTTCTACCATTTTGCACCTGAAAAGTCCCTTTGAGAGCTCATGTCTCTCAGTCCGTGCTTTTTCTTCAAGAAGCGATCTTAGATAAGTAGTCATGGCACGAGATTTCATAGCCTTACATTGCTTCTGGAGATCATTCTTCATAGCACCAACATAATGCTACTGGGCATCTCATCCTCCTACTTAAACTTATTATAAGCTTCTCTAACTTCATCAGTAGAGTTAGCTACAGGTTATCATGGATAAGCACGATCCAGTACATGGGCTATCTGTTTGTCTCTCAAAATAATTTTGATTTAGCGAATCCAGTCCATGTAGTTGGATCCATTCAGTTTTTGTTTGAGAATGCCACGGATATTAACTTTTCTTAATATTATATAAAAATCTGGAGAAAAAGGAAAAATATGTTGTCTTTAATAACATCATGTATATTAAAAGCATAAGAAGGTATTTTATTAGCTTTTATCTCCCACTATTTTATTTTGAATTAATAGCCTTTAACTATTAATCTGAGAAGGTTGCGCTTCGCCTTCCTTAGTGGGTCAGTATCCGATGACCATTAAGCCTAATGTTGAGTATGCCCAACAAATTGGAACTTAATGTCAATAGGTAGATATCTTTCATGTCAATCATATCAATATATGATTACTGAGTCATTAGGTTATCAACTTCTCTTGATACTTATGTTAACTCTTATAACATAATTCCCTAAACCGACCTATAAAATATTTACCTTGGGTATGCCCAATAAATAAAATATTTTATTTAAATCCAACCTATTTTAAAAAACTTGGATATACCCCATGTTAAACAGACTTGAGTATGCCCAAACACCTGAATGACATGAAGCTCTCCACCCTTATCTTAAAAAATGGAAGGCCTTAGATTTATATTCCTTTTAAAGGATTTACTTCCTTTTATATCATTTTAAAACATACAAGGCGGGTATGTGCAATTGTGCACCATGTATGGTTCTGGCTCATGCATGCAATAACATGCTTACACATCGTATACATCCAATATAACAATTTATAATATGATTATTATAGACTTTAAGTCTAAGGTCAAACCTAGGTTACGCATGATTTTACAAACCCCAAAATTTGAAAATAAAACTATTTTATTACAATTTTAGTCTTGGAGTTCCACTTTTGGTCACACCTTATTCCTTTGCTCCATTTGTCTCCTTTTATTCTTCTTTTACAACCTATGTAATCTAATTACAAATTTATGTAGTAGAAACCCCAAGTTACATTTGAGGGGAAGTAGATGAGAAAAAAAGTATAAAAGAAATGAGGAAAGGCAAGATACGCAGACCCTATTTACCAAAATTTGTAAAAAGCATATGCTCGATCATATTGGCCAAGTTCATAATCATCATCATGTCATACATCCATTCATCCATACATTCATAATGCATAAATAAATAATCTCCTCTTATAAATTTTCAGTTTAAATTTTGAAACAACTTATTGGGCTTGCTTTTGAAAAACATATGGGTTTGCTAGTTTTGAATTCTTTTGAATGAATTATTTATTAACTTAAATAGTCATCCAAAAATAATATATTAATTATTTAATCATACTTTAACTATTAATATATCATTTAGAAGTCAAAACAAAAGTCAAAATAATAAAAACTAGTTAGGCTCCTTATCATGCTCAAATTGCTCCACTTAAAAGTTTTAATGCAAATAAAATACTTATTGATCTGAAAAATTAATAAAAATTTATTTCTAAAAACTTTAATGTGTCTAAAACAATAAATTATATTATGTTACATGAATTAATGAAAATAATTTGAGCAATTTGTTATGAAAAACTGAATACAATAACAATGAACATCTTATGCGCATGTTTTGTTTTGATTGAATAAAACATTTCCAATTCATATTTTTGTTCATTCCAAATGCTCCATAATTATGTTAACACATTAACTAATTGATTCATTACATGCTCAACAATTAAACACGCAACAATCAAGCAAGAACATCAAGACAATACAAAAATCCTATTCGGCCTTTCAATGAGAAGCATGCACAAACATTAATTTTTATCTCATAAAAATCCCACATATGCATTTAGTTTTTTTTTTTTGATAGAAACCAAGCCAATTTATTGAAGAACATATGGTTAAATTTTGGAATTTTAATTTGCACTATAATCCATTCAAAATCACAAAAAACTCAACCTCAAAATTTCATGTATTTTATTCATAAATTACAACACCAAAACTCTCTAATACCACTGTTGGTATGTTAAAAAGTGTTTAGCAACTAAAGTTGAGTTTTAAAACTTTTAGAACATGTTAATTAAGTGGATCTAGGCAACCATACACATAGAACATGCATAAGAGAAGAGTTCATGACAAAGAGCGGGTAAACTTACTTTTAGCCGATCTCCTTCGTTCTTGTTCGTCTGAAAAGTTATAGCAAACTTTTCAATCTCCAAACCAGAGGATCTCCAAACTATCTACACAAGTAAGAAGGAATGGTTAGTAATCAAATTACTAGTTTTTGTTATAGAGACTAGTAAAAACAAAAATGAAAGAAAAGAGAATGATGGATGATTGTATGATTCGGATTTCTCTTTTGATCTTGGTCAAAACCAAGTTCTTCTTCTTCTCCAAGAGCTTAGAATGAGGCTAGAAAGGAGGAGGAAAGGAGGTAGCTAAAATCTCCTTCTTCTGTAACTCTAAAAGTTATGTCAGATAACTTATAAAAACCTAATTAGGTTTTTGGGTTACTTAAGTCATATACATGTGCATGTCAAATGCTTATGGCATATGACCTGCATGTGCATGGCTTAAAATCCCTCCTGAGGCACATGATAATCATATACCCTTTCCTTCTGACTTATAACATATGGATAAGTCATGGGACACTCACATATTGACCAAATCACGTCTAAGCTCGCATATAGCATACACATGGCACATGTTATCTTAAAACACATGTATCTTGAGTTCTACTTATCAGATTCATGTGATCTTTGTATCAAATCGAAGCTCTTTTCATGCTCTATTAAACAAACATGAAAGATCTAGGTTATCTTGTAACCATAAAACATTATCCCATCAACATCCATTCATCATTACCATTCCTCTAACTTTTAATGTACGACCTTTTAGGTTCTTAACATATTGGCAACATCTATTAATCTCTAATTAATAATATCTTATGTAAATCAAGAGCAGTGTCTAGTCACACATCATGATTACCCAAATGTCAAAAGGTCATTAGTTTGACTACAATCTTTCCATTTCAGATTCCATACAATAAACTCCTTTCACCAACCACTATCTCATTTAGGTTTGAGTATGGATTAATATCAACTCAATACATGATCAAACTGTGTTAGATCCTGTCCTAAATTTGATGTTTCATGTAATCATAATATTTATTCTCATAATGCCTTCATGAAACTCATTCATTAATATTCCACCTTGGCTAGAGATTCTTGAATAAAGAGTATTACATGAATCAATGAGATAAAACCTCTACTATTAATCTGGGATAGTGAATCCTTTATTAATAAACAAATACCTTCAACTACTTCACACTATATCCAACCTCCAAGCTATGAACGCCTCTTAAGGAGGAATAAAATATAGGATTCAAAATATAATGATCCATAATCAAGATAACTTTGTTATCTCAAGTCTTAAGAATATTTGCACTACTGATATGAGTGAGATATATTTCACAGACATAGATCAATTATCCATATGAAATCTCACTAGCAAGGTCTCCAATGAGCTTGTCTCTAACTGCTCATTCATATGTTTACTTTAGACAACTCATGTCATAACGAATAAAGGAAGTATAACATGTATTGATCTTAATCGCATTAATAATATCCATTCTTATTAATACATTGATCAGATATCATTTAGATATTGAACATTTGCATATAATAAGAATTTCATTTCATAAACTTTTTATGAATACCTTTATATTATTTTAATATCTTGGAATTTATTATTTAGTTAAAAGCCTTTCAAGCAAACTTAATAATGAATAAAACATGATACTCTAAAACATATACTAACATATAGTCTGTACAATTCTGACTATAACTATAGCAAAACTACTAGGCATAATCATTATGAATATTTTAAAAATACTTGTTTCAAATTACATTATGAATTAATGAATAGGACGAATTTGATATTAAATAGTATGGATATTTTTATGATAAAATAATAATTAAATTAGAGAAATATAGGTTGTTAATAATTATTCTTTTTCTAGATTATAGAATTTGTTAGGATTGTAATCTCGTAAAAAAATAGAAAATTGGTGTTAAAGTTATAGAATTTTACCCCAGCTATCACTCCCTTTTCTTGGATAATGCAATTTTATTTTTTAGATTTTGATTTAATAGTCAATTATCAAAATTGTACTTTTATCTATTGTTACAATTATTTGAAGAATAATCTTAAAATATATATTAATTAAAAACAATTTATGAAAATAATATGAAAAAGAATGAGAAAAATGATCTATTTATCAACTTTTTGAATGTAAATATAATACCTCTAAAGATAATTTACTTTTCAAAATTCATCGTATTAAACAATGAACGTAAAAAATTTATGATCCAAATAAACTAAAAACATTATCATTGCCATAATATTTATGACTTTAGACGTTATTTTAACATGTTTTAACTAAAATTACACCTAGATCGTGGGTTTTTTGTTTGGCCATTTGCCCAAATAAATTAAAACGAGAACATAATTCGCCGCTAAATCTTTTAAAATTATCTCATTTTACATCTCATAAAATCATGACGATTTCTTTCCATATCATCACAATTAAATGTATAATCAAACATTTTAGAAAACTCAATAAAAATCAAGTGCAGGGTATGATGATAAACATTACAACGGAACTAACGTATTATGCAAATATTGAATTGACAACAAATCAATTAGAACGAATAAATAAGGCTGTCGATTTTGGAAGTGAACTTCGCTTCCCAATCTTAATTAAAACATAGCTAGAAAGAGTTCTCAACAGAAATTCGATTCAAATATAGCATAAAGAAGATGTACTTTGCCACCCATTATTTACATACTTTATCACACACAAGGCAGATGATTTTAACTTAATCTTAAGATCAACTGGTTATGATAAATTGCAAATGTGGCTAACTAATTCTAGTCGTGTGAAACGATAACGGGGTCATGCATTAATGATATATTATATCAACTGAAGCAGACATATAATGTAATAACTGAAATGGGTGAAAAATTTCACAACTACAGCCATGAAGCAATTGTGACAAGAGATGAACTGATTTAAGAAGAAAAAACGGGGACACCCGATCCAATAACTGATATCCAAAATTAACAATTACATATATTGTTCCATTATCTGAACTTAAAGTATCATTAGGCGAACAAAGTTCTAAGCATTGTATCCAATTACGGACCAAAGACTTGTAATTTTCGACTAAGCAACTAAGTAGGAAGATAATAAAAGAAAACCTTGATACAACCGAAGCCAGCAAATAAATCTCTTAGTCAAATAGGCTGAAACCCATATCCTGCAACAAAATTACAATTCAAGTTAAGGTAAACATGAACAGCCAAAAAAAAGCATTTCACAGTTAATCTACTAAAACAAAAGTTCCACTTGTAAACACTTACATCATCAGACTCCTCTTTCTCCTCAACCTTCTCTTCCTTCTTGGCCTCAGCAGCAGGAGCAGCCCCACCACCACCACCGGAAGCAGGAGCAGCTGTGGCAGCAACTGCAACGCCCCCACCAGAAGGAACTGAAGCCAATTTCTCCCTACCAGTTGCAATCAACTCAGTGATATCCTTGCCTTTAACTTGTGATAACAACAATTCAATCCTGTCTTCATCAGCATCAGCGCCAACTGCAGCTCCACATAAAACATCCAATTAATTTTCTTATAAAAGCAAGGATATATCTTTGGTAAACCAAGTTAATAGATAAAGCAAAGACAGAATATACTAAAACTTATCAAGCTGAACAGCTTACGAAAATAAAAACGCAGCAAATAAGGGTAAATCGAGAGATTTTTAAGGAATATTTATGCCAGATTAAAACTTGGCAATATTAAATATACCAGAAATTAGATTGCGTGATGTATTTAGTTAACTACACTGACTAGATATTTTAAACAATGGTAGAAAGAAGCAGCCAATTTCGTGCGACAAGGAAAGCAATTTCTATCAGAAAACAACATGACAAATGATCAATTATAAACTATCACAACTTAAGAAGACATATAAAACGATCAATCAATTTGTCCGTCTACAATAATAAAATTGAAGGGATTGCTTAGGGAGAGATGGTACCAGATGCGAGAATACGCTTCAAGTCCTCCGCGGAAGGGCAGGCATTGCCTCCCAAAACGGCAAGCAAGAAGGCGGCGACGATCTTCATATTCTGACGACGCAAATACTTCACTCTTCGGAATTACTAAAGTCTGCAATTAGGTACTAGGGTTTGTCCGCGGCTTGGGTGTTAGGAATTGACTACGTTGATTTATATATACCGCTAGGGTTTTTGGCTCTTGAGTTGGACTCGGTCATGATTTGATCCTGTCCGTTCATTTATTTTTTTCAAATTCCTTTGGCAACGGGTGAAAACTAATTTACCACTTTTTATTAAACTTTACTCAATACCATTATCGTTCTGACAATTAACTTGCATAAATAGTACATAAACCTTTAATTATTTTCATTATTCCCCTATATATAAGATTCTTTTTTCATTCGACTGCATTTCAATTTGAAGATGATGATATTCGAGACAAATCTCATTCTAACAGACGAATTAGTTTTTCAAGTAATTAAAAATAAAATAAATAATTAAAAATAATTGATTTTTAAAAAAAATAGTAGAACATAATATAATCAATTATGTAATTTAAATAAAGATGCAATGTATTCATCATTTCATTACAATATATTTGAATGATAATTATAAATAAAATGTAATGTAATTAATACATTATTTTAAATTATATACAAATTAATTAAATTTTAAATTTTTTATTAAAAATTGATGTTGAATCTTGGATTTCAATTTTAAAGTTTCAACTTTTGATTTTAATTTTGATTTATATATTTAGTTCATCAATTATGTGCTGGTGTTTGCTCAAGAGTATCATGTTTTATATGTAATTGAATATTTAATCAATAAGAAACATTATTCATTATTTTAATGTAGTATTTTACGTACTTATTTTACTTAGAGTATTAAATTAAATAATGAAGTTCAAGTTATTGGAACAGTACAATGGAATTTCATAAAAAGTATATGATATGAGATTTTATTGTATACAAATGATTAATGTTAAAATTGTTTTGATCATAGTATTAATAAGATTAATCACTATTAATACGGGTAGATCAGTACATATTATACTTTTATTAAAGGGCACTTCCATTCACTATAACGTGAGTTGTTTAAAGTATATATGTAGATGAATAATATAGTACTGGTTCATTGGAGGCTTTATCAATGAGATTTTGTCATACCCCAATCCGGTGTAACATACTCTCGTAGCATAATTGATAACTTCCTAATAATAAAAATCATGAATTACACTATAGGGATGTATAAAATGTTTTTTTTATAAAATTTACTATTCATCAAAAGCATTATTCATTGGGTTCTGTCGTGAAATTTAATGTGTCGTTTGGTTATTGTTATTATAAATCATTACCATATTCACATTGATAAGTTATAGCGATATTATATAAGTATACATTACAAGTACACCACAATAAGTAATACTACCAAATGAGAAATGAAATTTACTACATAATGAGAAACAACATCTCAGAGTACGTTATTAAAGTCCAAACTGCATCTAGGATAGGTCTTTACGAAAGACCCAACCTTAGCCAACTGTAGATCAGTTACTCTTATCGCTCATCGATTGAACTAGGTCATGCGTTCATCAAATGACAAATGCTGAGTATAAAACTCAGTGGTGCTATAACAACAGGTATGTGACATTTCAATATTCAATAACATAACAATATCAACTTTCATATAATATTCAGAAAATAAGCTTAAAGCTCAATATTTTTAAATTCTGCCTATTAACTCCTTCAACTGTATTTACAATAGTGATAGATCTATTAGAATAAGCTTAAAGCTCAATCTTTTTAACTACTGTTAAAATTACAGAGGAACTAGAATTCCTTTTTTACTTCCAAATCATTTCCAACATCATTATAAATCAAACTTCCATACTAAACACACTTAACACCTTGTTTTATATTTCATTAAACTTTTGTTCCAAATTACAGAATTCTGACGAAAATTTGGTAAAGTTATGCTTGTAATTCGGATCTCCCAAAATTAAATCGTCCACTATTATAAATCCACCTGCAGAAAACACAATTCCCTTCCTCCAAAACATCATTTCCACAACTTCATTTCACATTCCAATATAATTCACTATATATAATATAAAATCTCAAATTAAACACAATATTCAACCATTTACTCCTCCAATATCCTATCCACCTAAACGTTTACACATTATTCACCAAATATCATACATTCTCAATTATTAAAACACATTTCCATCATCATACACATTTAAACCAGATAAATACCATAAAAACTTATAATAATGTATAAATGTTTGTATCATACATCCATCATCATCAATCCTTATATTTTCACCATATGTGGATGATAATGTATGCTTTTGAGAATGCAATCATGCTGTGCACTCTCCCTCAACTCTTTGTAATCTTTTATCTCATTTTGAAATATTGTGCACAAATTCTTTTCGTATTGGGTCCCTTTAGGTACCTGTACTCAACTCCCGAAGGAGGCTAAATATTATATAACTGTAGGGTTATGTGAACCTTATCTCCCTTAGGAGAGCCATTGTATCTATATGATTCCTTTAAGTGAATCCATTAATTATATGACCCAATACGTTTCTTTTTCTGTAACATCTCTTTTCTTCTCTTATCCACCGTATAACTTCTTTGCAATGTCATGAATATGTCTTTGTGTATAAATGAATCATGCCATGATATATAAATGATTCTTTAATGCTTATATGCAATAATGATCATATAATACCATTCACAATATCAACTCATTACTTTGCTATCACAAGCAATCAATGGAGAAAACATCATTTCAAGACCTTTAATGGGTTAAGAAGTGAAAAGCACAAACCTGCAATGGACTTCCCCTTATCCAAACCCCTTGGTGATACTTGTAAATCTTCCTTCACACCACCAATAACATTAAAAAGTATCCATACTCAATAAAAGAAACAATTCATACAAAGATTCACAACACATTGTTTTCTTTTCAATCACCTTGCAGGTAAGTCTATGACTTAACACAATTAAGTAATCGTAAAGGATTCTTAAGATTGTTAAACTAGTACTCTACTTAAATATACACATATACTTATATAATGAACAAATAATTTAAGGATAAAAGTAGCAACACAAAAAGATTTCAATGTATATGATTACTAGTTATTATGTTGTTTATTTGAGTCTTAATATTGTGATTTTTATATGTTTAGTCTTAGTTTTCCATAAGTTTTTATGAAGTATTATGTCTATTTTAGTTACTTTGCTATTTCTTTCTAACTTTGTTTGCAAGAAGTCCTAAGATGTTATTTTGAGGACTATTTATAAGTATTTGCAGGGAATTTAGTGAAATATTGGTTAAGTATGAAGAACCAATAGTGGAGTAATAGAGGAGTGCAATAGTGGATTATTAAAAAGTGTAGAAGAATCAACGTAAATTTCCATAGCCTCCTTCTATTTTCCCTATCAATTACAGTCTGTTTCTTACTTTATTTTCTTAATGCAATTATCTTTT
>CANYBF010404938.1:0-10404 GCA_948192965.1 Dalechampia spathulata
TTTTGCTTTGCTTTTTATCGGGTGGGTTGTATTTGCCCATAATTTCCTTTTTATGCTTTCCTTTTATGCTTTCTTTACGCTTTATTTATGCTTTCTTACTTGTTTTTGCTTCTTGTTTGCCGTATGCCATGAAACGTATGCTAAGTAAACTTAAACCTAAATGCGTGATTAGCAGTTTTCATTAAACTAAACAATCGAGCATATTAAGACCGAATACAAATAGATTTGAAATCCCGAACCCACACTCTGAAGAAACTAAGGATGTTTTCAACTCTGAAAAACCAAAGTTTTATTTCCTAGTTTTCAAAATTAATTCAATTGGATTAATAGAAACAAACTAGGTGGCGACTGCACATATTCCATTTTCCTCAAAAGTTAAAACCTGTAAAACCGGAAAAGCCGAGAAATGGATACGTACGCTCACACCTGAACTGCCCCCTTGGGTTTTCAATTCAGTGAGTCGCTCTAATTTTTGCCTTAGTTGCCCTTCCGGATTTTCAACTCAGCAAGCTTTTTCTTTTTTTTTTCTTTTTAGATCTGGCTACAAGAAAAGATGGCATTACTGGCAATCCCTTCAGGCAGGCGGAACTGCTACACACCTCGTAGTTTCCAGTCCCGACAATTATTATCACTTGAATAGCCAAATTCCAGCATGACAGATTGGTATAATCATATCTCCCAGATGACAGGCGACAAAGTTAGGTGGACGTGCCCCTGGTGGCGGATTGAGCACATCACAGTGTCTACCTATGCTGAATGCGTACCACTAGAAGGTCTCTTCAGATGCTCGTTCTATGCTCCTTCACGTCTGCGCAGACAGTACAGATCTCTGTAACTCATACCTGTCAGATTGCCTATGTTTAAGGGAGCAGGCCTGACACAGAGGTTTCTAGATCACCTGGTACTTATATGGCCTCGTAGAGAAATGACATTGTATCGCAACTCTGCCTTTTTTGAAGTTTCTATCCATTACCGTCAATGGATAGCAATACTGCAACAGGAGTTCAATCCTGATGTCCGGGAAGATTATCACAAGGAGCTGTACTGCAGAGAAAGAAATCAGGCCTAGCATTCATTTGTAATGATAAAAAAATCAGAATTTTGATTAAATGTATGAAGTTATATCCCAATTCCCAACTTGCATAAAAATCACAACAGCATTAACATATGAGATGATCAAGTTACATTTTCCATATTCATTTAAAATAAGCACTGATCTGTCCAACACCCTGACCATCATGATTAATCAGCCGTAATTGGTTTTCTCATTAATTGTCCTGACTCTCTGCCCTAACTTTTGCCTGAACCGCCCATTTTTGGGTTTTCAGCTCAACGGACTTTCATTTTTGCTTTCTGCTCTAACTTTTGCCTGAACCGTCCGTTTTTGGGTTTTTGACTCAGCGAGCTCTCATTTTTATTTTGTATTCTTTTTTTAGAAGGAAGCCCTAACTTTTGCCCGAGAACCTGAGCGAACCTCAGCGGGTTAGACATGAAATAGCTTAAGCCGATCTCTGTTGATGGGTTCTGAGAACTCATTGCCATCTATATCAGTGAGCTTCATAGCACCTTTTGACAGCATCTTCTTGATGACGAAAGGCCCTTCCCAATTTGGATGGAACTTTCCCCGAGGATCGGAGACTGATGTTCTACACTGCTTCAACACCAAATCACCCACTTTCAGCAATTACGGATGTAGTTTCTTATTGAATGCCTGGGCAATACGCTTCTGATACAATTGCATATGAAAGAGAGCTCATAGCCTCTGTTCATCCATTCTGACCAACTGTTCATACCTCTCTCTTCGCCATTCAAATTCGGGAATCTCAGCTTCCAAAGTAATTCTGAGACTTTTCATTTCAAGCTCAACTAGCAAAACAGCTTCCATACCATACATAAAAGAATAAGGAGTCATTCCCGTTGACATCCTTACTGTCATTCTGTACCCCCAGAGTGCCAACGGTAACTTTTCAGACCAGTCCCGATAATTTTGCAACATCTTAGCCAAAATCTTCTTCAAGTTCTTATTCATGGCTTCTACAGCACCGTTAGCCTGTGGTCGATAAGGAGAAGACTTATGATGTTCAATCCTGTATGCAGCCAACAAATCTCGAGTTCTACCATAAAACTGTACCCCATTATCCGTCACAACATGATGAGGCACCCCGTATCTGCAGATAATGTCCTTCTTAATAAACCAAGCCATCTATTCTGCCCCCAGCTTATTGAATGAAGCTGCTTCTACCCACTTGGAAAAGTAATCAATGGCAACAACTATGAAATGATGCCCGTTAGAATCATGTGGGTGTATCTCACCAATAATATCAATTCCCCAAGCTAAAAAAGGCCACGGTGATGTCAAACTCTACAGCTCCGTCGGAGGCATATGCTTAAGATCTCCATAAATCTGACATTCTTTACAGCACCTTATGAACTTGATGCAGTCAGATTCCATGGTGGTCCAGTAAAATCCCTGTCTCAAAATCTTCTTGGATAAAATGTATTCGTTCATGTGTACACCACATAACCCAGCATGAACATCTTCCATCAACTGTTGTGCTTCTGATTTTGTGGCACAATGCAAGTGGTGCCCATCCGTCATTCTCTGATACAGATCATCCTTGAATAACAAATACTGAGAAGCCAACCGTCGAATTGTCTTCTGATTAGTCCTTGAAGTGCCCTCTAGGTAAATTCTCTCCTTCAGAAAATTCAGAATATCCGTATACCACTTGTTTTCACATGCTTCAGTCACCATCACCATCAAATGTGAGTGGCATGGGGATCTGGATGTAGTCAGAGACAGTTGTCGCATCAGAGATTCTTTAGGCCCTTCCCATACGGATGCAAGTGTCGCAAGCGCGTCAGCCATTTGATTTTCACCTCGTGGCAAGTAGATGAATTGACACTGAGTAAACATCTGCAGGAAACCCTTTAAATAACCCGAGTAAGGCTTCAAGCGCTCTTCCTTAACTTCCCACTCAGCTTTAGTCTGCTAAACGACTAGCAATGAATCACCATAAATCTCAACTTCCTTAACCTTTAGTGCTATCAGGGCTTCGATACCATGGATACATGCTTCGTACTTCGTCATATTATTGGTAATCAAAAATTCTAGTTTCATCGCCATTGGAATGATTTCACCCGAAGGAGTAACTAATATCACGCCGACACCAGCACCTTGTCTGTTTACAGCTCCATCAAAATACATCTTCCAGCCGTTCAACATAATCACATCCAAATGCTCATCAAGAAATTCGAGTTCCTAATGATCAGTTCCCTCCATGGGTTGGAGTGCCAAGAATTCTGCTATTGCTCGACCTTTAACTACTTTCTTCGACACATACTCAATGTCAAATTCAGACAGCCAAACCAGCCACTTTGCCAATTTCCCAACCAGTGATGGCACGTTATAGAGATAACGCATCGGGTCATCTTTAGTTATAACCCAAACTTTGTAGCTCTGGAAATAGTGCCTCAATCTCCGAGTCACCCATACCATGGCCAGACATAACTTCTCGACCCGATTGTACTTCACCTCAGACTCTAGGAGCTTTTTGCTTAGATAGTAGACCGCATGTTCAATTCTGGCCTTATCTTCCTGGACCAACATTGCCCCCAGAGATGATTCTTTGATTGCCAAATACAGGATTAGAGGAATACCAGCTTTTGGCTCCTGTAGAATTAGAGGTGCTATCAGATACTTTTTTATTGCTTTGAAGGCTTTCTGGCAGTGTTCATCCCACACAACCGACTATTTCTTTCTTAAAAGCTTGAAAATGGGCTCACAGACTGTGGTGAGCTTTGCTATGAACTGGCTAATATACTGTATTTTGCCCAGAAATCCTCGCACCTTTCTCAATTTTTGGAGTTGGCATTTCCTGAATGGCTTTGATTTTATCAGGGTCAACTTCAATTCCCCTATTACTGACCATGTGACCCAACAACTTTCCTGATGTCACCCCAAATACAGATTTCTTCGGGTTCAGTCTCAGATTATATTTCTTAGCTCTAGTGAGAAACTTGTCAAGTGCTTCAGCATGAGACTCATGAGTCAGAGATTTGACCATCATATCATCAACATACACCTCCACCTCTTTATGAATCATATCATGCAGTAGAGTGGTAGCTGCCCGCTGATAAGTGGCACCAGCATTCTTCTGGCCAAAGGGCATCACCCTGTAACAGTACGTACCCCACTCTGTAATGAAGGCAGTTTTAATCTTGTCCACAGTGGCCATCAAGATCTGATTGTACCCTGAAAATCCATCTGTGAATGACTGCATGGCGCTGGCCGCTGCACTGTCTATCAGAACACCAATATGCAGAAGTGGGAAGTCATCCTTCGGTGATGCTTTGTTCAGATCTCTGTAATCCATGCATACCCTGACCCTTCCATCTTTTTTAGCTACCGGCATAACATTAGCTAGCCAAGTAGGATACTCAACCACTTCAAGAAAATTAGTAGCAATCTGTTTAGTGATGTCATCCTTCACCTTCTGAGCCCATTCAGGTCTGAGATGTCTCAGCTTTTGCTTTACTGGCCTAACCTCGGGGAATGTCGGAATTCGATGCTCTGCAATCCACCTGTCAACCCCTGGCATGTCCTCATATGACCAAACAAAAGCCCTTTCATGTCTTTTTAGTATAGATTCTATTTCTTTTCTCTCATTGACAGTCAAAGTATCAGACAGATTGATTAATCGAGGATCTGTTTCAGTGCCCAAGTTAAATGCATATGTGGATGCATCATTGATATCAAATATGCTCATGTCATTATGATGTATATGCATGCTGGAATCAAAATAAAGATCACACAAGTAAGCAAAGCCTGATTTCATTGCATTAATCTTGCTCAATGTTACATCATCCTCGAAAATGAAAGACAAATTCAGCTCATCAGTATCGTCAGTCTGATCAGTAATCTCATTAGCATCGCCAATTGACTGACTCGCACCATCCTCGGACAACTTTGATTTACCTTTCTCTACAAAAGTGGCTTTCAACATAGTAACATGGCCCAGAATCGTACTCTCTACATCAGATAACAGTGCTTTGACAACCGAACTGTCTGATTCCTTCTTAGCAGCGACTGCCTCTTTTACAAACACAATCTCCTTCTCCTTTCTCCCTTCCATGGTTTTTGGGTTGAAGCCCAACCCAAACTTGGTATGTATCTGACCTATATAAGCGATGGGTTTTGTCACACCCTGCTGATGACGACCAAGTCCAGCTCCTTGTAAGAATCCCATTCTGGCAAATTGGGATGCAATAAACGCGCTGACCTTATCTTCATATATGGTCGAAGTCTAGAATCCGCTCAACTCAGGAAAACCCATAGACAAAGAAGAAACCACCAGATCAGATGCTGCTGGAATAGTAACGATCCCCATGTCAGTAGGGAACTTAATCTTCTGATGTACTGTGGAAGGGACACCCCTCAATGGATGAAACCATGGTCGCCCAAGCAGTATAGCAAATGTAACCGGGATGTCTAGCACGGTAAACTCCACTACAAACTGGATCAAACCAACAGTGACCACAACAGTAAAGGACCCAAAAGCCTTCCGCTTAGAATTATCATATGCCCGGATGATAACATTTGAAACCACTAGATCCTCCTCTCGTATGCCCAGTGTATTCAGTATTCTATAAGGACACACGTTGATGGCAGATCCATCATCAACCATCACACAGGACGTGTTCCTGCCTAGAATCTCAATGGAAATGAACAAGGCTCTGTTATGCAGTGATCCATCAATCGGCAGATCCTCATCGGAAAAAGTCATAGAGTCTTTGCTACCAGACACCCCAATCTGTATAACTTCTGTCACCTGCTCCTTACTGAGTAAGCTAATCACATCCTTCGGAAGCATAGTCACCGAGACTATAACAGTAGATAAGGCTTCCATAAGTGCCTTCCGATGTTCATCCAAACACATCAGCAGCTGCCACAAACTAACATTCGCATTGGTATGCTTTAACTGTTCAAAAACCAGACTCTTCTTGGTTGGGGGTGCAGCCTCAACCCCTTTCCCGTTGGCTTTCTGCTGTACCTCCTCTGGTTGATACACTCGTCCACTCCGGGTAACATGATTAGTGATAGGAAGAGTAGACTCATCTTCCTGTGACATATGTATCTTCTGGGTTGATGATGAAACCTGAGAAACCCATGTTCTTGTATCAGAGTTCTTGGGAGCAGCCTCATCCCACGAACTGGTTAACTGGTCATGTCTAGACAGAGCAGCCTCATCTGTCTGTGTATCATCCTCCCCGAATGGATCAAAGATATATTCCAGAACAAGCTCCTCATCCGCCTCTGATCCATCAGAATCCAAAAACGGGTCTATTACCAACACATCAGCAGCAGCAGCAGTATCAGAGTTCAGATTGTGGGACTTCTGAAAGTCCCGAATCAGTGTAGCTTCAGCAATCAGCCTGGCAGCCTTAACCTTCTCAGACTCAACAATTACCATGACATTCCCAATTATCTCTTCCTCAGACCAACATCTACCTGTTGAAATTGTACGAGCATTCGATGTCTTACTATAATTTGGTAATGGATTCTTTCTGGTGTTGGGACCCCTCTTCTCCGGGTCTACAATCTTTCCAGAATCAATCAGATCCTGAATTCTGATCTTTAGCAACCTGCAGTTATCGGTGTCATGACCGTGATTCTGGTGAAACTGGCAGTACAAACTCTTGTCAACACCCGCCGGCACAGGCCTACTCCTAGCTGGGAAAGGAACCACCAACCTCTCCTTCTGAAGCTTGCTAAAGATCTTGGACATGGAAATGCCCAAGTTAGAAAACCTCCGAGGTTGTTCCAGACTGTTAACCTCAACCACCTTCTTTTCTGACTGTTGGATGAATTGGGGCCTAGAGATCCCCCCAGATGAAAACTTCCATACAGTCAGACCATCCTTCTTCTTTTCAGCCTCTGCCTGGTCAACTTTGATCCCCCAAAGTATGTACATCACTGTAATCGTGGTACGAGTGAAACCGCATCTTTTCCATATAAATCAGAAGTGTG
The DNA here is from genome assembly GCA_948192965.1 of Dalechampia spathulata. Taxonomy (NCBI): domain Eukaryota; kingdom Viridiplantae; phylum Streptophyta; class Magnoliopsida; order Malpighiales; family Euphorbiaceae; genus Dalechampia; species Dalechampia spathulata. The sequence goes on from CANYBF010404938.1 coordinate 7,031, forward strand.
CCAGCCACCAACTTGGCAATCATGTCCGATTTCATCGGTTTAGCCTTCAGCAAGGCAGCAGTGTTCATCCAGCGTGTGAAATAATCAGCGAAAGACTCTCCTGATCTCTGTTTCACCATCTCTAATGTAGCCAGAGTAGTCTCAACCCTAGCATTGAATCCATACTGTGCACAGAAGGCTTCACACAGACTTTTCCAACTATCCCGAGTCTGTTTATCCAGTGAGTGATACCAGTTTATAACAGCACCAGTTAATGAAAGCAGAAAGAACCTCGGTACCATTTCTTTCTGAATTGACACTGTGCTCATAGAAATCAGGAATTGCTTTAAGTGAGTGCGCGGATCACCTTTGCCGCTGAACTTAGACAAGTCTGGCATCTTGAAATTATCAGGAAGATGCCCCATGGTACTAACAGTAAACTCATCATCTGTACTGAAGTCTGACAGTACTCCTTATTGCCTCAGCAGACTCTGAAATTATCCCAACTTCTCGTCAATAGCGTGAGCCTAATCTGGCTCTGTAGAATCAGTTACTTTGGCCTCAGCAATAGCAGCAGAAGACTTAGGAATAGCCTCCTCTAAGTTGATGTAATCATTGTCGAGGTCGTCAATAACCACCTTCTTCCCCTTCTTGGTAGCAACAGCAGCAGTAGTCTGACCCTCAGTAGCCAGATCCTCAGCATGACGGTTCCCAGACGAACCACCAGCACCCATCTGTAATTCTGTCCACTTATCGGTCATAAACTTCCCGATCTAATCTTATAATCTCTTGAAAAAATCCCCCCGAAGCATCTCTTCTGTAACCTGAGAAACTATCTCTTCCATATCAGATGTATTAGTCTGTGCCATCTCTAGAATAGGCATGAATGCAGATGATGAAAATGCAGAATTAGGTGTAGATATGACAGGTATATCAACTCGTACTAATCTTCCTTGGGAATCTCTAGCCCATGGAGTGCCTATGATGCAGACTACAGAAAGATATGTCAGTATGAATAGCCTAGGGATGCCAGAATGCATTTGCATGAATGAATGAAGAGTGCACCACATAGGATGTATGAATGCCCTAAAATGTCATCTATAAACAGGATAACGGCATGGCTGTCACAAAACTGGTTAGTGATGATGAATGTATGCGTGTTTGACAGAAAACACAAAATGGTTAGGACATGGTATAGATAAGCATGCCTCCCTCCCTTCCAACCTTATATCACCATGGACATTTGGCAAGTCAATTTTCCTAGGTGGGCTCTCGTCCAGAGTGTCAATTGAATCTCCAGATGCATAACACTCGTGCATGAATGCAGCGTATCATGTGATCAAGTCGAACCGAATTTGGGCAAATCGGGTTATGTCAAAATTTTACCAAATGAACGTTGGTTCATAATTGGTAAGTCTATTGGAAATAAGCATTGGCTTACAATTTTGACAATTTTGACCGGATTGCAGTATATGAGCTCGGTTATGATAAAGTTAATCTCTGAACAAAATGAACGTGTCCTTTTCATGAATCTTCGGGGATCCAAATGAATATGTTTTTGTTCAAGGTTTAACTAAATCATTATGTTATTCCACCAAATGAGTGTTGACTCATAATTGATGGATTCATTTGTCAAATGAGCTTTGGCTCACAATTGATGCGGATTTGACATGTTTTAGCGCATGACACGTGAGAATGTGTTAAGGTTAAACCCAAAATAAAATGAACCTACCCTTGAGTTCAAATCGTAATGAAGTGGGTAAGGTTTTATTTTAAGGCTTAAACAAAACACATTTGGCTCAACTTTGATCAAAACACAAGTAATAAGACTCGGGTCCTAGTGGAAAATTGTATCTAGGGCTACAACCATGCTGTGTGTAAGTCATTTTTGGTTTAGTCTAAAAGGTTCCCACCCCTAAGTGTACCTTGCGCCATCCAATCACAGATATAGGCGGTCAACAGTACCAGGTAGTGAGTGACGTATGCCAGTCATAGGACCTCAAGACTAGGAAGTACCTAAGCGCCCGAATGACCTAGCGCGTCGGGGTTAAAGGGACCAAAGGGGAGATGCAGTCTGGTCATGAAACTAGCAACCTAGATAAATAGATGAGAATGCTTTCATTAATTACCAGACAAGTGAATATGATAATAAAGAATCTTTCGAATCAAAATGTCTAGGTCGGTGTCCCCAGTGGAGTCGCCACTGTGAGAGTAGCACATCCCGGACGTGGGAGTACTGCACGCTGTTTGATGTGAAATGCTGTGGTGCTTGCTCTCGAAAGTATAGATCCATGGTTGGCCTACAGGACCTAGAAAGATCGCGTCGAGAAAATGATATGGAGTCGCCACCCGGCTTATCTAGTCAACTCAATTGAGAAACTAAAATAAGCCAGGAAAAATAAACCCGAGCCTTCCTGCTGGGGAAGGCAGCCTGAATTTCTTCAAAGATTGGGTTCGGCATTTCAATTTTATTCGTATTCTATATTATCATATTCACTTTATCCGATTTTAATGAAAGCCACAGCACACGCAGTTAGGTTGAAGTTCACTTAGGTCTAGTTTCATGCCATAGAGAAGCAAGGGACATATACCAGAAATGAAAGCGGTAAAAGCAGAAATAAAAGCACGAATATAAAAGCAGAAAATAAAGCAATTCAGGTATTTAATACAACCCGACCAAAAAATGAAAACAACTCGAGTATTTAATACAACCCGACCAAAATGAATGAAGTACAATAACAAAAGGTCTTTATGAGCTCCAGAATCCGTGCACGTCTGTCTCCTCGGGATCCACCGGATTAGGGTCTCGATTGAGCCCCGGGCCCGCACTTCGGTCCACCAAGTCAAGTCCACTAAGTAGTTCCTTCATAACTTATCATGAAAATGTAAAAAGGAACAAATACACAAGACAAACACTAAATGCAAGATCAAAACAACACGTAATCATGCAAACAACATCAACATTCAAATCATGGCATAATCATGCAAAACAATACTAACTAAACAACATTATAACATGCAACATAACATCAATATCATAACCACCTATCAACATAACATATCATGCAACACTTGTCAACATCATAACACAACATGCTAAACACATCAACATAACATGCATTATAACAACATCATCATGCATTATAATACCATCATCATGCATTATAATAACATCATCATAACATGCAACATTAACATAACATACATCATATACTAAACACATTATCAAAACAACACAAGCACATCACCTATACATCACTAACATCAACCAAACAACACTAACATAAACTATACACAACATACAAGCAATACTATCATCATACTATCAAAATAATAGCTATACACGTCATCTATACATGCAACCTAGGTCAGAAAACATGAAATTAAACCTACAA
>CANYBF010405006.1:0-10052 GCA_948192965.1 Dalechampia spathulata
TATGAAATATATGGAAATATAATGGAGGTTTAAACAGTAGATTTGACATTCGGTGTATGTGCAGCTATATTTTAATATAAAATGATTATTATATGAGGTGGTTGGAATATATTCTTAATAAATAAAACAATTGTAATGATAGAATGATGGATGTGCTATGAAATTATATTTATACGAGTAAGCATTAAATAACGAATTACGCTATGGTAAAATGAATATAAGTTATTATTTTTGATGTCATGTTTTGCTTAATGTTAAAAAAAATATAGAATTAATATAATTAATTATGTTACGAATTATGAATTAAAGGACTATGTGAACAAGAGAAAAATGGCCTTTGAATGGGTATAAGATTTATTTTTAATTTGAAATGTTATGGAATTAATGATATTGTTTAAGAATCGATGGCTAAGTAGTTTAGTTTATTAATAAACTTAGAAGAATTATTTCCAAAGATTAAGATGATATATATAAAACATGATAATAAATTAAACAAAATATTAATATTAACGAACAAGGACATGAGTAAAATAGAAAACATACTAAGGATGATAATCTTGATAAGTTTAGTTAAGTAGTTATATGATTATTCAATCTTGTTATAATATGAAGAAATGAATTATGAAGTTTGTTTAATTTATGAATTATATATGATTGTGATTTTCTATGTTACGTGTTAAGCACCACTGAGTGATATACTCAACGTTCGTCATTTGATGGACACATGTTAATAGATATAGGTGAGCACGGATTTCCAAAGCACCAATTCAGCAGGACTTTCATTAATGTCAAGGACTCAGTTCAACAGAAGTTTCTTTATTTAAGAAAAAATAATAAAATAATAAAATAAATTTTTTTACGTATCCCTTGTAGAGTAATTCATGGTTTTTGTGTATCATAAATCATAATTAATTCTACGGGAGCATGTCACACCACAGTAAGGCGTGATACATACAGCTGTATGCCTAACCCGTATGCCCGTACGCTACGTGAAAAACTATTTTTAAAGCTCATTTTTCAATTTTCAACTCATTTTCACTCAGATTTTCTCTTAAACTTCCTTTGACATTCTCTCCCAACCACTTCACACCTCTCACATTCTGCTTAATCCTTCCAAATTCATCAATTCCAGTTGGTTTTCCACTCTTTTAACTATCTTTTTAGTTCTGTTTTTACTGTTTTATTACTATTTCAATGCCTTTTTCAGATATTTTGATTTTCTGCTCATTCTAGGCCTTGTTAGCTATAGGTTCTTTAGAATTTAGTGCTTAGGATTACGTTTTGAAACTGTCTGTCAATTTTTACAGATTTCTATGCAGGTTTTATCTTTTAGTGTTTTAAACTGTGTCAAAATTCTGTTGAAATTTTCAAAACCATTATTTTCTTACTATTTCATCAATTTTTTCCATACTTTTTACTATGTCTGATTCTGTTGGGCGTGGTGGCTCTTCCTTACGGAGAGTCAAATGCACTTGTCCTCCTGGTTTGGGCCCTCGTGGCTTCTCTTCTACTGCCTCTACTATGAGGACTTCCATTTTTAGTGAGAAAGTATTTTCTCACTCTTGTTTTGCATGTCATCATACTCTCAGACAGACAGGTCTGGAGGATAACGTTCTGGGTTATTTGGCCAATGTTCATTGCTCTAATTTTGTGTTTCTTCCCAATCACTATATACAATCTGTCACTTTGGAGTTTCTACAGTCCTTCTCCCTATCTACTTCTTTCTCTTGCACCTTTCGTCTCTTTAGGAGACACTTCTCCCTTTCTCCCTCTGAGTTTGATGCCATTTTTGACTTTCCCACCGACGGTATTGCAAATGCCAAATCTACGATTTTTTACCATAATTCTTTCTAGAAGGATATCGCCCTTGACACTGCATTTAGGCCTTCTCAACAGAAGGCCTCCTATCTTATATCCCCCGCTCTTTTCTACTGTCATAGACTGATCTCCTATCTTATCTTCGAGAGATTAAATTCTAATGATATTGTTACTAGCCCTGACCTGATCTTCCTCTATTACATGGTCACGGGCATACCTATTCAGTCTAAACATTAGCTTCAAACCTCCTTCCATGAGGTTAGCGTTCAGAAGCAGCCTAGCAGGGCTATTCTTTTTAGACCTCTCATTCATCATATATGCCAAGAGTTGCATGCTTTCTCTCCCATCTGCCCTTCTCCAGGGCCTCATGGTCCTAACCTTGATCTTTCATTCATTGAGCATTCCATGCTTTATGAATGGACAGCTGATGACGAGTTCATCCTACACTCTGAGTACATCTCTCGACAGCTCGCACACCTTCAGTCATTGGAGCTTCCCAATGACTTAGTCTCTCTTTATGGCCGGCGAGCTATAGAGGTTCTTCAGTGCCTGCAGGTTCCACTGCCAGATGATACTCCTGTTGAGTGGCGCGACCAGCCTGCTCTTGCCGATGATGTTGCACATCAGGCGGCCCTCAGTCGCAAGCGTCAGAGACACTTTTCTGTTGGATCCTCTTCCACTTGTGCTGTTCCAGAGCACATTGATCCGGCTGCTACTCCTGCTGATTCTGCTGCTGCTACTTCTTCTATTGATGATCTGTTGGCTCAACACTTTGCTACACTTTCCACTGCCATTGCTGGACTTGAGCGATGCTTTGACAGTGTTGACCAGCAGCTTACTCATCTTCGTCAGCACACTACTACTATTGATCAGCGGCTTGATCAGCACATCGCTGATTTCCATGAGTTTCAGACTTCCACCTCCGGGACTCTTCATTCTATCAGTCTGATGCTCGATCCATTTATCATCCCTCTACCAAGTCCACCTCCTCCTCAGAACCTACAGTTACTTTGTATTTTTGATATTGTCAAAGGGGGAGATGTTTATGATATGATTTTAGGACTTATGTTGGTGGAGCTGTTTATTTCATTTGTGTTATGTTTATATTTTATGTATTTCATTGGATATTTATGTATCTTTTGGATATTTTATGTATTTTATGTATTTCATTGGATATTTATGTATCTTTTAGATATTTTATATATATAATGTTTATTTAGCTTATTTGATTTGATGTTCGGTGTTTGAGATTGATTTATGATTGTTTATCTCTTCTCTTTGTATATGGTTGTTGATGATATTATCTCTGTTTGGGGTTTTATGGTTTTATGGCATGTATTCCAAAACAAAGGGGGAGATTTCCAAAATTTTTAAAATCTATTAAACAAAATGTTTTTTAAATGAGTTTTACAAATTAAACTTAAATTGATTGTCAACATCAAAAGGGGGAGATTGTTAGACCCTAGGTTTTGATGTTTGAGTCACATGTGAGTAAATTTAAGTCATTTGCAATTTTTATAGTGTTTTTTGTGTTGGTACGGGCGTGCCGAATAGTTTAGTTGAGTGGTACGACCATACGGCTGGACGTATCTAGTGAGTACTATGTTATTGAGTTTGATACGGGCGTACCATTGGGTAGTATGGTCGTACGTAAACTCGCACGAAAATGGATTTTCAGTAAACCTGTTTTGGTACGGGCGAACCATTGGGTAGTACGGTCGTATGTGAGCTCACAGGAAAATTGCTTGTCAGGAAATTTGGTCTGGTACGGGCGTACCAAGTGATGGTATGATTGTACCACATTTCCCTCTCACTTTCTAACGGATAGATTTGAATCCTTACGGGCATACATGTCTGGTACGATCGCACGTAACTTATAAAATAGACTTTTAAGTCTATCAAATAGCTAGTTTTTGTCAAGAACTTTCATTACTTTGATTTCTAACATTCCAAACTTTGCAGAGCAATTTCCTTTGAGTAATATTCATTTGTTTCAAGTAAGTTTAAGCTTGTACTCTTTAAATACTTTCTTGTTTGTATTCCTACAACCTAGAGATTAGGTTTATTACTGTGGGATTGATGTGTGATTAATCCTTGGGGATTAATTTGTATTTAAGAAGATTGTGAGGATTGATATTGTAAAGGTTTGAGTGTAAGCCTTGAAAACACTGGGGTATTGGATTCATTTGGGAATCCATTGTGTAATTTAATTGTGAAATTAGTGTGACTTAGGAGAAAGTGGACGTAGGCAAGAGTTTGGCTTAACTACTATAAATCGCACGTGTTGCCATCCATAGGAGGAATTTCAAGGTACAATTTTTTGAATTTTTCAAAAACAATCAAACCTTTGTCGAATTTTCAAAAAATTCTATTTTTAGCTAAATTATCTATTTTACACTATTTTTTTATATGTCTGCTCCTCCTGCTTGTGGTGGCTCTTCATCATAGGGACGTCGAGTCAAACGCACTATACCAGCTGACTTTGGTCCTCGTGCTGCTACTTCTATCTCTGCAGTATGCACCTCTGTTCTGAGTGAGAAAGTATTTTCTTACTCTCGATTTACATGTCATCCTACTATCCATTAGAACGGATTAGAGGATGATGTTCTGCGATATTTGGCCAATGTAGGTTGATCAAATTTTACTTTTCTAGATAACCATTTTATTCAGTCTATAGCATTAGAGTTCTTACAGACTTTCTCTTTGTCTACTTCTTTTTCTTGCACCTTCAGACTCTTTCGCATGCCCTATACTCTTTCTCCTGTAGAGTTTGATAGTATCTTTGACTTTCATACTAAGGGCATTTCTAATGCCAAATCTGCAATATTTGACTGCAACAACTTCTGGAGGGAGATCACACTCGATACTCCTTTCCGTCCCTCGAGGCTTAAAGCCTTCTGTCTTAAATCCCCCTCACTATACTATTGTCATAGACCAATCTCTTATCTTATTTTTGAGAGATCTGAGTCTAATGACACAGTCACTAGCCCTGACTTGATTTTCCTCTATTCTATGCTCATAGGTACTCCTATCCAGTTTGGACGTTGGCTTCAAACCTCTTTCCATGAGGTTGACGTCCAGAAGCAGCTTAGCAGGGCTATTCTTTTTAGTCCTATCATTCAATATATCTGCCAGCAGCTACATGCCTTTCCAGCTTCTCCACCCACTCCTAGACCGAAAGGTCCTAATCTTGATTTGTCATTCATTGAGCATTCTATGCTTCTTGAACATACTCTTAATGATGAGTTCGTCACCCATACTGAGTACATTTCTTGATGACTCGATCATCTTTAGTCATTAGCTCTTCCTAATAACACTATTTCTCTCTACGGACAATGGGCTGTGGAAATCTGTTAATGCTTGCAAGTGCTACTTCCAGATGATACACCTACAGAGTGGCTTGACCCTTCAGACCCTTCTTCTATTGATGACTCACGCTGTGTGGCTCTAAACCACAAATGATAACATCACTTCTAGGGTGGATCTTCCTCATCTGCTGCTATTCATGATCCCCCTACTCTAGCTGTTACTTCCATGTATGCTCCAGCAGCTACTACATCCACTGATTCTATCTCTCAGCAGCTTGCTGGTATCATCACTCTACTTCCATGCATGCTCTAGCAGCTGCTACATCCACTGATTCTATCTCTCAGTAGCTTGCTGGTATCATCACTCTACTTCCATGCATGCTCCAGCAGCTGCTACATCCACTGATTCTATCTCTCAGCAGCTTGCTGGTATCATCACTCTGCTTGATTGATTAGATCCTTTTGAGCGATGATTTGACCAGGTTGATCAACAACTTGCTCATATTCATCTACATGTTGATTCTCTAGAGTAATGCTATGATCAGCACACAACAGAGTTTCATGAATTTCAGACGACTACATCTGAGACCTTAAATTTTATTAGTCTTCTGATGGATCCTTTTATTATTCCTCCATCGAGTCCACCTCCTCCTCAAGACCCACAGTGATTGTTTTGATGTTGTCAAAGGGGGAGATGTCTTAGGATAGTGAAGATGTTAGTTTTTGATTTTATAGATTAGTTTTGATTTTCATTATTGTTATTTTTTCATTGTTGCTCTGATCAGTGTATTGTATTCAATTTCTATTATTATTTCTGCTCTGATCAGTGTATTTGATAGTTTTTGAGTTTATATGGTATATGATGTTTATTCAGTTCATTATCCTATCTTGTTTATTCTTATTATTGTCTATTGTCATTTGCTCTGATTATAACTGAGTTGGATAATGTTTTAATCATATGATTCTATTTATGATTTGATCATATAATTATATATATTGCTCTGATCATACGTTATACTATTTGCTTACTCTGATCATTGTGTTTTTCTCTTTTCCTTTATGCTTGATTGATTACTTGATATTTCATGAAATAAATTTTAAAATAAAGGGAGAGATTTCTAAAATTTTTCAAATCAAAAATTTCATTTAAACATGTTTTATAAATTAAACTTAAATTGACTGTCAATATCAAAAAGGGAGAGATTGTTAGACCTAGGATTTTGATGTGTGTGTTTTGTGTGAGTCAATTTAAGTTATTTGCAATTTAAAATCATTTTTCTATGTTTGGTGTGGGTGTACTTGTTTTGGTACAAGCATACTAATTCACTTTATTATGTGGTATGGGTATACGGTTGATCATACCAAGTTAGCTTTATTTTCTTGAGTTTGGTACGAGCATACCAAAGTTTGGTATGGGCGTACCATTACTCTCAGAAATTTGGTTTGTCAATAAACCTATTTTGGTACGGGCATACCAATGGGTGGTATGGCCGTACGTTTACTTGCAGAAATTTTGCTTATCAGGAAAATTGTTTCGATACGGGCGTACAAATAGATGGTATGGTCGTACCTAGTTCCACATATTTTTAAATTATGTCTTTTTAAATCGTTACGGCATACCATGTCTAGTATGGCCGTACACGGCTTTCCAGAAAGGCTTTAAACCCTTTCTAACCCTTTCTAACGATTTTTATTTTATATAGAACATATTATATTTTTAATCTAACAGCTAGTTTTGCAGAGCAAAGTTCTTTTTGAGCTTAAATCTTCATTTGCAAGTAAGTTTACTTGTTATATTGTAATTTAAGCATTGTAAACTCTCTTTTCATTGTATTCCCACAACCTAAGTGTTAGGTTCTGTATTGTGGGTTGGTATGAGATTAATACTTGGGGCATTAGTTTGTAATTGAGAGTTTAATTGTTGTGAGATTGCAATTGTTGTAAAGGTTTGAGTGTGAGCCTGAAAACACTGAGGTTAAGATTCATTTGAAGAATCCTTTCTTATAATAATCAATTGAGATTAGTGGAACCCTAAGTAGAAGACTTACAAGAAGTGGACGTAGGCAAGAGTTAGTGCCGAACCACTATAAATCATACGTGTTGCCAATTCCGCAGGGATTTCAATTATCAATAAAAAAATTTAAATTTTTTTTAAAAATTAGTACTATCAAATGCATTATTTTTTTGAATAAATATTACAATAACTTTATCAAACATTTTCATAATACACTATTTTTATATACATAATTAATCATAATTTTATTATTTATTTCAAAATTTCAAGTTCATAGAATTACATTAATTTTTAATAACATTTTATAAATTGTAAAATTTTTTCATATTCGAACTCTTTTTATAAAATGCTAAACTTTTGTAAAAATTTTATTTTGTAAACAAATTTTAATGTAAACCAAAACATTATTACTAAAATTTATTTATTTACAAAATACCCTTGATATTACTTAAATGATATTTCTATAATTTTGTCCAAAAATAATAATTATAACTTGTATATATTTAGTAAATTATAATGTTATTATTTATGAAATTTTAATTTCGTATAATTATATAAACAATTGTTCACACTTTTACTAAAATCAACATTTTCAACTTTTCTTAAGAAAATATTACGACAACTAAATAATATAATTATTGTTTTTAGATAACTAAATACTTATTCAATTATAATTGATATCATATATTAATTTTACACTTATTTACTCTTTTACATAATAATTCAATTACATAATAATTCAATTATTGTATTTAACAATTAATTTTGAAGTACATTTAAAGTTTTTAAATTAATATAAATAAATAATAAAGAATCACTCCCATAATCAATTAAATTAAAATTTTAGTATTATTAATCAATTAAATTTGAATATATAATTATCTAAGAATTCCATTCAAAATCAAATATAAATATTATTTATTCTTATTATGTAATAGTTGTCAAAATATCTCACATTGTATTAACTTAGTCTTAAACTCATATTATAAAGTTAAGTAAAGTAGATTGGTAAAACATACTTTTTTCGGGCTTTGACAAAAAAAAAGTGAAATACCTACTAATGTGTAGATATTTTATTACTTTTAGTTGATGAAAATTTATTGTTTTATAAAAATAACAATATTAAAATAATTACATTTTACAATTTATTTTGAAGAGTTGTTAAAGTTTTTAAATTAATATAAATAAATAATAAATAATCAATCACATAAAATATTTTGATTGAAATTTTAGGATTATTAATTAATTAAATTTAAATATATGATTATATAAGAATTATATTCAAAATAAATATAAATACTAATTATTTTTATTATCTAATAGTTTAATTTGTTAAAATTAATTTTCATTATCTAATTTTTATAACAACTAATTTTATCTAAGAGAACTATTCAAAATCAAATATTAATACTAATTATTTTGATCATCTAGTTAATGTTTAACTCAATCTTTTTAAATATACATTATAAAAGTTAAATAAAATGAATTGATAAAATATACTTTTCTCAAACTTTTGATTAAGAGAAAGTATAGTACTTGCTAATATGTAGATTTTTTATTAATTTTAGTTGATAAAAATTTATTTTTTGATTAAAAAATAATAATATTAAAATTATGATAATTTTACAATTTATTTTGAAGTAACTTTAAAATTTGTAAATTAATATAAATAAATAATAAAAATTAATGATATAAAATATTTCAATCAAAATTTTAGGATTATTAATTAATTAAATTTGAATATATGATTGTATCAATTAAATTTTCATAATTTATTGATTTTAAAATAAAATTTTAAATGATATATGAAATCCATGCTGAAATGGCAACACGTGCGGTTTATGGTGGTTCGACACTAACTTTTGCCTACGTCCACTTCTCCTAAGTTCTCAACCTAAGGTTCCATTAATCTCAATCAATTACAACAAATGATTCCTTAAATAAATCCTAACCCCAGTGTTTTTTAGGCTCACACTCAAACCTTTACAACAATTGTAATCTTACTGCAACTAAACTGTCAATTACAAACTAATGCACCAAGCATTAATCACACACCACCCCACAAAGACAAAACTTAATTCTTAGGTTGTGGGAATACAATCAAAGGAGAGTTTACAATGATTAAATTACAATAACTGTTACATTTTTCTGTGGTGCGACATACTCCTATAGAATAATTAATGATCTCTGATACATGGAAACCACTGCTTACTCTACAAGAGATGCGTAAATTTTTTTTTATGCATTGTTTTAAGTTTTGTAAACGTATTAGTCCCAAATAACATTCTTGCATTTATTGCCTTTAACATTTAATTGTTTAATCAAATTAGTTAGAAACTTTAATCTACTCCAAGTCCTTGCCTTCAGAAAAACTTCTGCTGAACTGGTGCTTTGGAAATCCGTGCTCGCTATTCTTCAATTAACCTACGTCCATAAAATGACGAATGCTGAGTATATCACTCAGTGGTGCTTTACACATAACATAGAAAATATAAACATACATATATCATATATAAAATAGGTCATGTAAACCAGAACATCATATTATTGACATTACTATGCAATCATTTAAAATATTACTGTGAGAGTAGCGCATCCCGGACGTGGGAGCGCTGCACGCTGTTCGGCGTGAGATGCCGTAGTGCTTGCTCTCGAAAGTATAGACCCCTGAGTTACTACAGGAACTAGACAGATCGTGTCGAGAAAATAACATGGAGTCGCCACCCGGCTTATCCAGTCAACTCAATTGAGCAACTAAACAAACCGGGAAAATGTAAACCCGAGCCTTCCTGTGTTGGAAAGCAGCCCGAATTTCTTCAGAGAACGGGTTCGGCATTTCGATTTTATTCGTATTCCGTATTATCATCTTCACTTTATTCGGTTTTAATAAAAGCGCAAATCACACACAATTA
>CANYBF010405230.1:0-13896 GCA_948192965.1 Dalechampia spathulata
AACTTACCCGTTCGGGTAAGTTGCATACCCGAATCACCCCTTTAACTTACCCGAACGGGTAAGAGGCTCAAATGACAAAAGACACTCCAAACAACCCTAAACCAAACCCTGAACCGCACCAGAATGAACCGGGAATGCCCGTAAAGGCAAAACAATGATGGAATAGACCCAGTTCATCCCAATCGGTCCGAGAGGCTCACAATTTAGGGTGCGACAGACATGTTTTTGCTGGTATTGGAAATATGAATTTGAGATAATTGTACGCTTGATTATAATGTTAACATGTTAAAGTTTATCTGCTACGTATATTATGCATGCTTGATATAGTTCATGATTTTATATTATGCATCCCTTACGGGGTAATCATATGTCTTCTATTAGAGGAGATTGGTAATTATGCTATGGGAGGCATGTCATACCGGGTCACGGGTGTGACACTATGAATCAAAGAAATCATCCAAGTTAGATGACTTAAGAGCTAGGTTATACTAGTTCTCACCCTAGATAAAAGTAATCATCTTGTATTATTCTAGTTTATCCAAAGTGTAGTGATTGAATTTGATGTAATATCTCTAATATCATATGGTTGTAGGGATGTTGAACTCCTTTGGACCATGTTGGTACTGGTCTAAACCCTTGCTAGGTGCAAAGTTCATATTGCACAACATATTCTCTATAGTAAGGCTTGGCTGGAATAAGCATGATTAAGGTTTCAAATGATAGTGATATGAAAACTAATCATAAGTGAGACATGTTCCCCTATGTAGGCCAAAGTAACCTCATCATCAGCAGTAATGGTAATCATACCCTTCTCATATGGAAACTTGATCTTTTGGTGCAAAGTGGATGGGACACCTACTAGTGGATGGAACCATGACCCATTCAAAAGTAAAGCAAAATATACTAGATTATCTAGAACCATGAACTCTACCACTAACTCAATCGACTTGACTACAACAGTGGTAGTAAAGGTGATAGTCTTAGATGGCTTCAAGTTTGAAGGCTAATTCCCGAGTTTTGGTAACATCTTAAAAGGATAGACATTGATACCATAACCATTATTCATCATGTCATAGAGAGTGGAGAAATTTATGATTTTCACCTTGATGAAGAGCACCTTATTATGAAAGATACCCTCGATCGATAGATATGCATCAAAGAAAGTGATCATATTAGATTTCAACTCTTGGTTCACCAATTAACTCTTCTTGCTGAAGGTAGAGGTAGATAGAGAAATCCTCATGCTAAAAAGTACCTCAATGTCAACCCATCGATGCTATTAGAAAGATAACACTAAGTCCTAAATAATAATGTTAGCCTGAATTTTCTTCAACTGTTTGATAATGACATTCTTAGGCTAAACAACCTCTTTACCCTTATTAGTAGGTTTAAGAGTTGGAGCATTACTTGGACTAGCCTCATCCATAGAAGGTCTAGCCTCAGTTAGCTACTTTGGAGCATCCAACTTCTGAACCTTTTTTTGATTTAGAGGTAGAGGCATCTTGAGATTGATGACTCATCCTCTGAATTATCATACAAAATATCAATGGTACCGATGTTAAACCCACTTTTGAGCCAAAAACTAATAGTTGGAAGCCAAGCAATCACCTCACTACTAAGGGGAGAGAAGGAGTTAAGAAGTAAAGATTTTGGAAACCCTAATTGAATCATGTAAGTGCAATTGGCTTTGTGGTAATTTAGTCATGGGTTTGTTTTGTATAAGGTTTGGACTTCTTGGGATCTTTAAGCTCACTTGAATCAATGAAGTCCTAAATGACCCACTTAAGAGAGCGATATCCATCTGGGTTATGGCCATGCTGCTGGTGGTAGTGGCAATAGGTTTTGGTGTTTGCTAAGGTTAAGGGTGGTGTTTGGAAGTTTGGCTCCAATGGTTTGATGAGTTTGGCTTTTAAGAGATGTTTGAAAAACTTAGAAAATGGTATCCTAAGATTTCAGTATCTCTTGTATTGGGTAGTGTTTTGGAGTATAGAGTTTAGTGATTATAAGGCATTTATGTGGTGAGATTTGTGAGGTTTCTGAGTGTATATAGTGGTTTTAGGTTTGATGAAGGAAGACTCCCTCTTCTTCAGTTCCTCAGTTTACTCAATCTTTTAGCCAACCAAGTACATATCCTCAAAAGTATAGAATATATAATACTTTACCTTATCCTAATATAGTGATAATGCCCCATGATAAGCTTATTGATCAAGTCCAACCAAGATGGCTTCTATATGACTAACGCAACTTTATCTGTCCATTGGCTAAAGTAGTCCATGAAAGACTCATTAGCTTTTTGCTTCATCATCTTTAGGTTAAGCAAAGCAATATCAAAATGGGATTTGAACCCATACTGCTTGTAGAAGATAGTGCAAAAAGGCTTCCACTCAACCATGATCATCTTATTCAGACTATGATACAAGGCCAGCACTAGTCCCTCCAATTAGATGAACAACAATTGGATTGTCTGCTCATCCGATAAGTTAGTGGTGCTCATAATCATACTGTAAGTCTTTAGATAATTCTTTGAATCCTTAACCTTGCTGTACTTAGGAATATCTAGGAGCTTGAACTTAGCAGGTAGCCCCTTGATAGCCATAATAGAGAACTGATAAAAGTTAAGGTCTAAACCTATCCCTTTAGTCTTCATGATAGACCATAACTATTCTATCTTTTGTTTTAGTACAAAAGTTTTAGACTTGTGAACATCATACATATGAAGAAATGTACCATCATTTATCTCAACATCATATAAGTTTATTGCCTTCCCTTTATCTCTCACTGGAGCTGGCAAAGTGATAAAATCTCTAAGACTAAGAGCCTCCCAAATTTTTTGTTGCGGGAGTTACTTGAAGTCATTAGACAAGAGCTTGGCCATCGACTAATTAATCAGATACTAAACAACCACTAATGAGGCATCACCTAGGATAGAGTAAGTAGTCTTGAATGGAAATGCAACATTATTAGAAGCCTAAGGATCTTATATCTTTTTGCACATGATAGAGAAAATTAGCATGGATGCATATGTATACATATGTGGTTGTTACCATATGTGATGTAACACATAGGATGTATGCATGACCTATGTAGGAAACATCTAGCATTATGGTTACAAAAGAAACTAGTTTAATAGAAACCAGTTTAATGCATGAGTATGGATGCATGTATGTTTAATAGAAACTAGTTTAATAGAAACCATTTTTATGTTTGATAATCATGAGTATGGATGCATGTATGTTTGATAGAAAACATGAAAATGGTTAATGAACATGTACCACACAATCACACTCCTTGCCACCCTTACTACTCTATGGAGACTAGTCAGTCCAAAATCTCTTAGGTAGGATACTAACCTGGAGTTATACTAAGAACTTAAGACATAAAACTCTCAGCATGTAAAGCAAACAAAAATTGATCATTGCTTGATAATAGTAGGGACTATGGTGAAAATCTGATAGCATTCCAGAATAATCATATTGCTATGATAAAAGAGTACTGATTGAATAGCCATGAGCTTACGCAACCATCACCAAATCATGATAAGATTCTAACTCTTAGTATAGCACTATGAGATGAGAAAATAGGCTAGATTTAAGTAAATCCATTAATATGATAAGATATAAATTCACATAACATGAGAATAAACAATCGTAATTTTAGAATGTTGCTATGGTTAACTACATGGGTTTTAGTCCACTAGAAATAGGCCAATGTCTATCACCACGTTGTTCATAACCTATCCAACTCAATGGAATCATCAATATATAATTATAGCTAGCATCTATCTATTTTAAGAATCATCAATGGTCCTTAGTACAAGGTAACGAGTGGTGACTACATACTTACTTTTCTTATGAGTCAAATAAAGTCTAAAGTACTCACTCACCCACAACCACTAGTTTAACTAAGGATAAAAGGTGGTGTGTAAATACAAAATATGTACATGATATGCAATACAACTAACCTGATTAAAATAGGAAAATCAATATGAAATTTTAAGATTTCAATGCTACCACTCTTTCATTATTGATCCCTAGTGGAGTAGGCACTGTAGGCAGGGCTTTTGTTATAAGCCAGAGTGAGGCTTATGACAGATGATACCAAGGGTTTATTTAAAGTGAAAGTGTGACCTTCTTAAGGGGCTACCTCAAGGAATGAAATGCATATGATGAAGGTTGCAAAATGGAGTCACCATTATATGGTTCTAAATTTAGTTCAACCAACCCATAATATAAGTGCTAAATTAAACCCTTTAGAGATAGGTTTGGGTGGTGAAGATATATTCTCTTAGGGTTTCAAGGTTTTTTTTTACCACTTTAATTGAGTTAATTATCCTAGGTAGACTAGCAAGCATAAGCATGAAATAAACACACAATGTGATATCACATGGTAAAATATGATATAACAATCATGGCAAAAATGGCACAGACATGACATGTGAAATGGTATGACATAGGCATGACATGTAAGATGACATGATATAAGCATGACATGTGAGATGACATGATATAAACATGACATGTAAGATGACATGATATAAGCATAATATGTAAGATGAATTAGCATAAGCATGACATGTGAGATGACATTAATGACATGACATAAGCATTACATGTGAGATGAAATGACATAAGCATGACATATAAGATGAGATAGCAAAAGCATGGCTTATAAGATGAGATGACATAAGCATGGCATGTGAGATGACATGACATAAGCTTGACATCTGAGATGACATGGCATAAACTTGACATGTGAGTTGACATGGCATAAGCCTGGCATATGAGATGATATAGCATAAGCATGACATAATAAGACATACATCATTGCAAATATAAATGAGCAAAGCTACACAAATAAAAGATAATGGCTTACAGAAAGGGAACAAGAGAGATAGAGGATACATGATGGATAAAGATAATCATAGATGTAAAAAGGGAAATAAGCATATTCTATTACAAAGTGGTCTTTGTAATATAAAACATAAGTCATTAAGCAATAACTTCTCCAGTTGAGAAAATCACGACATCAGGCAACACGAACCAAAAAAAAGCATGATAAAAAATACATGAACATAGAAAGCTGATAAATAATGTTAGGTAATAAAAGGAATGTTAGGATATAATTTATCAATCCAATGCCATATGAAAACATGAATAAAGGATCAAAGCCCCTAGAATGTGTTAACAACATTCATGATAAAGAGAAATAAACACCAGTCAAATTGCGAAAAATATCAAAAATAATTAATTTTAAGCAAAATCCATTATAGTGATAATTGAAGATTCTAATATCATATATGGAATCACTTAGAAGTAAGTCAACATCCAATTAAATTTAATCATGTCAATTATAAGCAAAACATAATTAAAATGAAACTTAATTGAAACATTAAGCAAAATTAAAATTAATTTAATAGCGAAATGAATAACATTAATGATGAAGACTGAAATTGGAAGACTTTAACATCGTTAAACATCAATTAGAACATTAATCATCATCCAATCACATTAATTTAATCAAAGATAAGTTAAAAATATAATTTAACTTGATTAATCAATTTTGAAACCAAAATCAATGAAATTAAATGATTTATGATGAATCCAGATCATTAGGATCAGTATGAGATCATAAATGCCACTGGAAACTTCAAAGAAATTAAAAATCAAAGCAAAAATTAATTGAAAATACTAATTTACCAAATCTAAAGTAAAATATGTGTCACATATAGTTGTTCATGTGACACATATAATGTGAAAAAGAACTATATACAACACTTAAAGTTTTACATGCATCACATGAATTGCTTATCAGGAGAAGAAATCATGTTTACTCGTAAAAATCTTAAATGTAAACCGATTATTCGACTATTATAGATCATTTAGACTATTAGAATGTCTCTAATGCTATTGTGGCATTTGGGAACAAGCAAAATCTCAAGAAAAACTCATCAAAATCAATGAAAATCAAGAGAAGATAAGGAATGTACAAAGAAATACAAACTCATTAGTGCTTAGGGAAGCTTAATCGTTAATTTCCAAACATGATTAAGGTTTTAAGAGTAGTTAATTAGTCTCTAATTACCTAATTAAGAGCTTAATTAAGTGAGATTAATTATGGATTAATTTTGATAGAGTTTTACCTTAGAAATTGGCTTGGACCCCTTAAATAAAATACCCAAAGGATATATATACAATCCCCAAGGTAAAAGTCTGTCACATGTTAGCAATATGGGAAAAAACATATTTTTAAACTTCATATGTTGCATGAAGTGCTATATGTGATGCATGAAGTTGAAAAATCAACTTTAAATGATGCATGAAGTAATACATGCTATGCTTGAAGTTAAAAAATCACTTCATATGCCAGCTTACATGAGCTGTAAACTAGATTCACCACATGTTTGAATGATTCATAAGGCTATGAAACATGTGCATGGAACTTGGTTTTGATAACAAAAACCCATGTCAAGCCATATTAAGAAAAAGAGTAAGTTCACAACACACACACATCAAAAGGTCAACTTTATATGTCAACTCTCACAAGCCAAAACCTAGATGCTCATATGATTAAATAGGTTATAGCATTGCAAATAGCATTTATGCAATAAATGTTTCTTGTTTTGACTACTTTAATCCTAGGTGTGTATCCTTTACCCTTACTTTTCATAGTATCCACCATATTTTTTGATAAGTTAAAATACATTAGTTTCCTACTTACAACATGCTACTATTCTAAAGATATAGAGATGCCTAAGCTAATAACCCTTCATTATTTTCTCTTTCTTGAAGCTTTCACTTGAATTTATTTAATTTATTCCTTTATAAGTGAGTTTAGCATCCACTACATCAAGTACAACATCCATATAGAGATTTTATTCTTGCCAAACTAGTATAAAACTTATTGCTTATTTAGTCAAATGATGCAAATTCAACTATATTTATTAACCTCACCATGTTGTCATTGCTTGCATCATGCTTATAGAATTAAGATCCATGCATTGACAGAGTGGAGTATAACCTAATGTTATCATTATTTTATTATTAATCTATCTACAACAATAACTACTCATGTTAAAATGAGTTGGTCATCAAATTCTACAAGCAATTACCTATATATATATATGTTCCATATGCCGAATTTACATGAATGCTTATGTACAATCATGTAAGCAATTCAACTACTCTTAATTTCAATATATTAATGTATAACATTTTCTACTATGCTTACTTGAATAATCATTGTTACCTCTTAAGGGATATGCTAGTTAGTGCAATCAACGTATTAGAATTACACCTATTTTTTTGTTTAATATCACATGCAAATTACCAAAGAATCAACTGCTATAGTCAATACATATAACAAGGTGACCATGAGGTGTATCCAATTGACAACACTCTAAAGTTGACATCATTATACTATGCCAAGTTCAGCATGAAGTCAATCGGTTCACTTATATTTTAATAGCTTCTTAATTACATATTAATACTCCTTAGTTATATTAATAACTATACGCTTAATCAAAACTCATTAATGAGTTGAGCCTTTGGTCCAATTCTATAGATTCGTTATGAATCCACTTAGTTTCATGTATAGGTTTTACATGATCAATATTACTTCTATTAGAAATTTGTATACATACACATGCAATTCCAATAGATTTCTTGCTCAAGTTTATGGTCTCCTTCATATACAAAGAATAATGGTACACATGCATTATATATAACTAGTTTACTCCTTAGGTAGCAATTATATACTCTTGTTATTTATGTTTTTAAGCTAAACTAAATTCTACAGTTTCTTAAACCTGTAACACCTTTATGCATTTAAAGTATACACATAGATTCCTCAAGATGAACCTCCATGACTCAAGATTTTAAACCAAAAGCTCTTACACAAATATATATATAGCTTAATTATATCCCTAATTACATTTTTTATGAATTATTAAGTAACCAACAATATATTTATAAACTAGATGGTTATTATTCTTTACTAACTCAATGCCTAATTAATTAACATAAATAGATTATAAACCATGGTATATACATAATTTTCATAGCCTAATATTACTTACATATACACGAAGATTATCATCAATACATAACCAAGGATTATACTTAACTTACTTAGCTAAGAGTGGATTTACATATATAATATGGAAACAACTTTAACTCTTGGGACTTAATTTACCAATGCATCTTCTCTTTCCTCACTCTAGTTAACTTGCTCATTTATCATAATAGTCTAGAGTGTATTCTCACTTATTTTCTTCATGGTTTATTAGTAGTCACTAGAGCCACTGCTTTAATTAAGAACTATGCCAGAGAGGTATGGATTCCTTGTTCATGAGAATAAGGAAGTCTTACTAGTTGAGAATGATAAGCCTACAGACTATGATGAAGTTTTGAAAAGTTTAGAATGTAACTTATGGTTGAAGGCCATGAAGTTTGAAATGGATTCAATATCAGAGAACCAAGTGTGGACTTTGGTTGATCCACCTGAGGGGATAAAACCTATTGGGTGCAAGTGGGTCTTCAAGAAGAAGACAGATATGGATGGTGAAAGGAAAATATAGACATGCAAGGTAGACAACATCAAGGAGCTAGAACATATGTTTTGATGAAGCAGTTAAGGAATTTGGCTTCATTCAAAATATTGATGAACCATATGTTTACAAGAAGATTAGTGGGAGTGCAATTGCTTTCTTTATGTTATATGTAGATGACATATTATTCATAGGGAATGATGTCTTATTTTTGTAGAGTGTTAAAGTTTGGTTATCTAAACAATTCTCCATGAAAGACCTTGGAGAAACTGCTTATATTTTAGGTATAAGGATCTATAGAGATAGATCAAGAAGGCTTATAGGTCTTTCATATTCTACTTACATAGACAAGGTGCGAAAGAGGTTTATCATAGATCTTTCAAAGAAGGGTAAAATACCCATGGTACATGGGAAATATCCTTCTAAAGCATGGTGTCCTAAGACACAAGATGAGAAAGATCGCATGACTAGGATTCTATATGCATCAATAATTGGATCCATCATGTATGCTAAATTATATACAAGACCAAATGTGGCATTCTCCTTGAGTGTCACAAGCAAGTTCCAATCTAATTATGGAGAGGAATACTGGTCGATTGTGAAGAATATCCTCAAGTACTTAAGAAGGACTAAGGATGTGTTCTTAGTATATGGAGAAGGGGATTTGCAATTAACTGGGTATACAGATGCTAGTTTCCAATCTAATAAGGATAATTGAAAATCTCAATTAGGTTATGTGTTCATGATGAATGGTAATGTAGTTGTTTGGAAGAGTTCTAAATAAAAGACCATAGCAGATTCCACGATGGAGGCAGAGTACATAGCTATATTGGATGCAATAAAGGAAGCCAAGTGGGTAAAGAAGTTCATTAATGAACTTGGTGTAATCCTATGTAGTGCAGAAACTTTCCTCTATTTTTTGATAATAATGGAGCAATAGCCCAAGCAAAGGAGCCTAGATCTCACGAGAAGAGCAAACATGTACTCAAGAGATACCATTTGATTAAGGAGATCATTGGTAGAGGAGAAGTAGAGGTTAATAGAGTTGCCACAAATTAGAATGTGGCGTACCCTCTTACTAAAGCATTGATACAAAGCAAGCATAACAGGCATGTAATTTCTATAGGATTGAAGTTTATGTATGATTGGCTCTAGCACAAGTGGGAGTTTGTTAGTGTATGCTCTAGAGCATCATGTTTCATTGTAATTTGATATTGAACCATTTATCAATAAGAGGCATTATTCATTATTCAATTTACTTGATAAGTTATTAACTAAATAATGATTTCCAAGATATTAGAACAGTATAAAGGAATTCCTAAAATAGTTTATGAAATGAGATTCTTATTGTATACAAATGTTCGATATCTAAATTATCCCTGATAAATGTATTAATAAGAATGGATATTATTAATGTGGTTAAGATCAACACATGTTATACTTCTTTAAGGGATGATTCTCATTCATCATGACAAGAGTTATCAAAAGTGAACATGTGGATGAGTAGTGGAGGACTGACACATTGGAGACCTTGCTAGTGAGATTTCATATGGATAATTGATCTATGTCTGTGAAACATATCTCACTCATATCAGTAGTGTAAGTATCCTTAAGACTTTAGATAACAAGGTTATCTTAATTATGGATCATTATGTTTTGACTCCTATGTTTTATCCCTCCATATGAGGGGTTCATAACTTAGAGGTAGTGTGAAGTAGTTAAAGGTATTTATTTATCAATAAAGGATTCACCACCTCAGATTAAATGTAGGAGTTTTATCTCATTGATTCATGTAATACTCTTTATTCAATAATCTTTGGCTAGAGTATGATGCCTATTGATGAATGAGTTTCATAAGGGCATTTTACGAATAAATATTATGGTACATGAAACATCAAATTTAGGGCATGTTTTAACACACTTGATCATGCATTGAGTTGACATTAATCCATACTCAAACCTGAATGAGATAAAGGATGGTGAAAGGAGTTTATTGCATGGAATCTGATGTGGAAGGGTTGTAGTCAAACTAATAACCTCTTGGATGCATAGTCAAACTACTAATCCCAAATGACTTGTTCTAAAGGAGGATGCATATCAAAAATCTCTATCCATCATTATTAACATAAATATATAATATTTTCACATTGTCTCTTGGATGCTCATCTTTATTAACCAGTCTGCGCATAATCTTCTTATATAGATAACAATAAACTATCTTCATTACTCTATCAACTTCAAACCATACATGTCATATTTTGAACTGTTTATCTTTAACCTTGCAACAATTTTAGCAAGTCTTCTTTATTCTTCCTATTAAAGTGTCGTTCAAATTCCCATCCGTCTTTAATTCCCTAAGATGAAAGTATCATGAAAATTCATAAGTCTTCTATAATATTAGTCTTGTAAATATTCATTAACTGATAAACATATGTATCTTATTCTTCATACCCTGTCATTGCCTCTGATTTCATAACAACATGATCAAATAGTCTTCTTAAGTCTTCTTTATCTATTTCTCATATGCCTTTATGCTTACTAATCATCAATAAAGTTTTCATTAATTCCTTTAGCTCTTATTCCATGCCCAAGGAATAGTACTATGTAACATTCAATCATTTCCTATCTCAAGGTCGATAATAACCATGTCTCATTTTAATCCTTGTGAATTCCATAGTATTTTTCAGCTAAGTATAATGATATGTCTTGAATAATAATTACTTATTCTTTACTATAGCCCTATTCTAGTGCCCATAGTCATAATACAATTATTAAAATCTCTTTTATCTAACAAAATGTTGAAACTATGCCTTCAATATCTTCAGTTCTCTTAAAATCATCTGATATAGAGTTATATAAAAATAATTCAGTACCTATCATGTTTTAATTTCAACTTCTTCTTCATTAATCGGTAGTAATTCTAGCAATTCTTTTATACTTTTACAATCTTCAGATGTCTCTGCCCTATTATACTGTTTTTCTCTGGATATCAATGCCATAAACCATGGTTATCTTCATCCATGTAATAACACTTTCCATTCCATAACTATTATACCAAGATCAGCTATAACTAGTAATTCATACCTCTATAGTTGATGTTAACATATATAAAGTCTTCAAAGTCATTATCTTAATTCATAATAAATCAGGACTGAATACATCTTGCAATTAATTCATTCAAAAATCATACAATGTTCTTCAAATAGTAATTCAATCATACCAGGTAAAAATCTTGTACTAGTAAACCATGTATCCGTATATCAAATCCTAATTTTAGGTATTTGAATTAGTTGAATAAGTAGTTCCAACATAGGTAAAAATGAGAAGTCTTAAAGTCAAAGATGTTAATATATCATATCAGATAATACTTCACAAACACATCATTAGTAACCTATGTATTCCTCTTCTATCTCTTTGTATGATCTCTATCCAATATTCTCTATCCTGAAGTTTTACTGATCAAGACCTTATTTACTATTTATACCTTGAGATGTCTTGAAAGTATATCAAATACATACATGCATTTGAATTATAAATACCTATACCATCAAAAATATCACATAATTCCATAGGCTATACCAATCTCTAGTAGAGTACCCAGGTCTTCCATAATCATAATGTATGCCAATATTTGTTCTAAAGCATTTGTACAACATTTGTTACAAATAATACTCCATTTAACAAATAGGTGTACTTACCATGATAATTATCCAACCAACCTCAGATTAATCTCAGCCCTATCTCTGGTTTCAAACATACCTCCTTGTAGTTTCTAGTTTCTCTCACCTTATTTTGACATATTTATGATCATGTTCAACATACATATTATCTATCTATGATGAAATAAACAGATCTCACCATTCACCAATGAGGACTTAACAATACTCTTGATTATGTAACTCATCCTTTATAGGCAGTAACAATTCTAACTACTATACAATATGCAAGACTGACATTGCGAGCAAACCATTGCTCTGATACCACTATACATGTCACACCCCTCACAGTGTAACATGCTCCCATAGAATAGTTAACAGTCTTCGAATATACGAAAACTATTAATTATTCTACAAGGGATGCGTAAAATATTTTTCTTTTAAAATATTTTGAAATACATATATACTTAATAAACATCAATATAATTATTTACTATCTTGGACTTACATAAATGATTTCATAATTACATAACTCATCAGTTCTTGATATTCTGAAACTTTGACATATAAATAGTCCTACTGATTTAGTGCCTCTGGATCCGTATGCTTCTTTTGTAAACTTTTAGCCTATGTTTATCAAATGACAAATGTTAAGTATTTCACTCAATGGTGCTATATAATAAATACATAATAATAATATCATAAGCATACCTCGTGATTCAAATATCTTTTCATTTATAAACATATCATGCATCAAATTCTACATTAAGCATGTTGATGCTTACTCAACTACTTACCATACCATCATATAAAAGAAATACAAAATAACTTAAACATGAGTATTCTTTATAAAAATCACCATAATATAGCATTAAAATGCCCTTTAAACTCAATAACATTAAAAACTAATGTAAACACTCAATCATAGTTCAAATATCATGGAACATTACTTTACATACTAATAATATCACCTGCCTTCCATTGATGTCGGTAGAAAATACTTATTTCATGGTATGTAAGCTATTAATGCTAATTCTATCAATTAAATATTATAGAAATCATGACTATTCATAATCATAATGAGATAAGTATCTTTTTTTTAAAAGTACTATTCCAATAAGCACTAAACCTAACCTAAGGAAGCCATACATAACAATAGATATATACTGCCCCTATTGCATTCATTTATGCATATTACTTGTAAACTCATTCCAATTGCATTCAAACTTTCTTTTCATCATTCTAACACCATAATTCATCATATTTATTGTGAGCGCCAGTTTCTACCAACCGCCCAGAGTGAGGCTTACGAAGATCACAGACCGAGGACTGTACTTGGAGCAAAAGTGTAGTCTTCCCAAGGGGCTACCTCAATGAATGATATGGACTTGAAAGATTCACAAGGGAGTCACCACCAGATGGTTCTGGATTGGTCCAACTGACCTATAACATGAGTGCTAGTTAAACCCTTTAAAGATTGAGTTTGAGTGGTGGAGTGTCACACCCTCATTTTGGACCGGTTTGATCCAGATCGATTTAGGAATGCTTCTGAGTCAGTTTGGGTTAACTTCTGGCCAATCCAAGTTGATTTAGGGCTTTCTAGGCTATTTTGGGCCAACTTCGGCCATCCTAGGGGACCCTTTGGACGTGTGCATATGCTTTTGGTGCATGTGCATATGTTTTTTGGCCTTAGGA
>CANYBF010405367.1:0-13081 GCA_948192965.1 Dalechampia spathulata
CCAAATTGTATGTTGTCCCCATACGATGTGTTTTTATACTTGTACATGTATCTCTTGTAGTGTATACAACAGTTTTCTGTACGGGAGGTCATTGTATATGCTACGGGAGCATGTTGCTCCAGGTATGGGCTGGGTGTGACAAGAATCATATGAAAAATGAACTTAATTGAACTAAAGATAAGCATATTTGGTAAATTAAAGTTTAATTTTCATTTTTCGCATATAAGATATGAAAAGTATAAACTAAGTGACTAAGTTAATGTATGACTAAGGTATTTAATGTCTTAATTAAGAATAAATAGAGTTTTTATAAAGAAATAAGGAAAACAAGTGTATATGAAGAAAGATGGGCTTAAGAAATAACTTTCCTATGTTTTAATGAATTTCATGAAGGATTTCGTTATACAAGTTTGTGGATTCATATGATTACTAAAATAAGGATATTAAGTATTTAAAACTGAGAATTTTGAAATAAAAAATGATGTTTTAATTAAGGAAGTTTAGAAGACAAAATTTAAGTATTTAAATGGACCTAAATTAGAGTATAAGGTTATATAGTATAAATGGATTTCAATGATTAATTGTTTAAGCATATTCAATGATTATAAGCAGATTATTAAATCAATAATATGGTGTTATATGAGAATTATTATTAGACAGAATAATGAGTTAAGATAATAGTAAGGTATAAGCATATGTTAATCTATTGATTCTGTTGATTTGGGATTTGTATGATTAATTGAACTAAATATCTTAAAATATAATATAAGGATTAATGATTATACTTAGGTTAAGAATAAATGAAATATAATCAGGAATTACGTAAGTAAAGATTGATTGATGTTTATATTTAATGGATTTTGGTGATATTAAGACATAATTAAATAATATGTTATTAATTATTTTATTAAAATGCCATCATAGTTAAGTAATAAGAAGCAGCTTATAATGGGATAAAATTTAATATGTAGCATTAAAATAATGACAGTGTTATAAATTAATAGTGATAAGGTAACTGAAAGTAATTTAATGATTAATTAATATTAGAAGTAAGAGAGAGTAATAAATGATGTTCAAACGATTTTAAATTTAGTATGATTTTAAACAGAATCTACTAAGATCTTACTATGATAAATGTTTAGTAATAAATAATATAAATTAAATTAGATATAATATTGAACAATTCAGTGGTATATAATTATAAGAATGATTAATGATGAATTAATTACTAATAAAAGATTAATATTGATTTTGAATTAGGTAAACCAGTGGATAATATTCACAAATCATTCAAGGATATTAACAAAGGAAAAGACATACTAGGTTTGTGCTCGTTTGTTTGAAGTCCTCGATCATTAAATGATCAAAGGGGCAATGGTTTGGTAATGCAATCGCATTACATATATACATGATATAATATGGTTGCTAAATATGGAATATGCATAATACATTAATCATAAATCATGACATAGCATATCATGGTGACATAATGAAGAAAGGAAGATATATTGATATGAGAAATATTTTTAAAGTTTAACATTGGAATAAATGATTAAATTCTTATGGAAATACATACAATAAAGTTATGATAAAGCAAGAATTGAAAATGTTATATATATATATTATATGAGATATGATTATGGTACCATTGAAAATGGTATAAAGAAAGACCCAGTAAACGCAGGACCAAGCAAAGTCACAGAATCAGATCATCAGTGAAGCAACTGAACATACCAATAGAAAATTGGTAAATGGTTTGAGTTCCTTCAGACTTCTATCTTTATAAACTATTGTGCAACTATATAAATAAGTACTCTGGTAGTAAATAAAGTAAGTTTGACAAACCTAAGTTATGTAAAAATAAAAATATAATTAATATGTGTATATTATAACTCTGATGAGGTGATGATTTATTTATGATGTTATATTAAAACCTAGGAGCAGTAAATGTATTAGATTAATATGAGGTTGCATGAAAGTTATATACTTATAAAAAGAAATTTTACAGAATGTATGGAATCCTTTGTAGGATAGTTATTGACTTTCTCGGTTAGGAAGTTAATAATCATTCTACAGGAGCATGTTACGCAGCCGAAAGACGTGACAGATTAAGAGCTTCATTGGCTGAGGGAAGCTGAATAAATTGAAGTTGAGTATACTGAGATAATCCCGAAAACTATTCTCTTATTGAGCCCACAAATCTTGATGCAAACTTTGTAAGGACTTACCTTCTGTTTGCACTCAGATTTATCATCTGTAGGTCAATCCAAGCATGGAACTCTAGCAATCTTTCTCGCCACTTAGATGGAAGGATATCATCAACAATGAACCATGGGCCTGAAGTGGGCCTTTTGGGTATTGGATCAGGTGATCCTACTTCTTCTAGGTCAGAAGTAATTGGTTCAGTCTCTTATGGATAAGGATATGTATTTTAGGAGTGTTCAACATCTTTAGCTATGGTTTTTGTAAGGATCTCAGTAATGTCTACTAATCTAAATAATTCAAATTTTTAAGAAGAAGAAGAATACGATTTAGATTCAAAATTAGATGAAGGAAGCTGTAAAGCCAACATCTGAGAGGATATAGGTGGTTGGGAGACCATAGGTCTTTTTCTTACAGCTTTGTCAGATATATTTGACAGAATCTTTCTATTCTCCTTGGAATAAGGTCAAAACAAATGAAAATTAAGGATAGGTCTTGGGTTCAGGTTAAATAGTGGGAACTGTAAAAGGAAAAAGAGGTTGAGTGTTTGGTTTAATGTTTACCTTAATCTTCAAGATTTCTTGTTCCTTTTGAAAAATTCAAGGGAAAAGGATGACTTGGAACCAGTCATGGTTTTGAGTTCTTTTTCAAGTTGCATCATCTGACTTTAGAGTTTTGAGTATAATACCAAAATATCTTTAGAAAAAGATATTACTATTTGCTACAAGTGATTATTTTAATCAATGGCTTTATCAATCTTCTAATCAATCTTTTAGAGATACTGATTTTGAATTTGAGCATTGTGGGAGTGCTAGTTGAGTACTTCCTCTTCAGAAGAAAGTTCTTTTAGTTGGTCTGTGGGCAAAATAACATTCTTCTGTATTTTTGGTTGAATGGGAGAAGAGGAATCAATAGTTCTAGTTAGAGTTGGAAAGTCTTCTGAAGTAGAAGAGAACATCATGCATTATTGTATGGGGCTGGAGGAAGAAATCTAAATGAGGCTTTTAGTTTATAAGAGTAAGGGGAATGAAAGGCTTTAGGAATTAGCCTTGGTTTGGGATCTTCTAGCTGGTCAAGGAGCCCTTCTCTTTTTAAAACTTTAAGAGCGGCCTCATTTATAGGAAGGGGTAAAGGAGTGTCTTCTAGTTGTTTTTTCTTAGGAATTCCAATCCATGGGCTTGAATTGAAATAATCTTCATCATCATCCTTAGGAGGTGGGAAAGCCTTAGGAATCAGCCTGCTAGGAGTAACATGATTGAGCTTTTTTGGTGGATTATAACAGTGAAGATATACATCATCATCATTATCTTTACCATATATGCATCCTGGATAACACATGCTTGATCCATAGACATCCCATATGAAATGGCCATCAATTTTACCAGCATACACATGTTGCCCTTGGGTGGTAAAACCATGGATAGGAATTTTCTTCTCTCTGGGGAGAGTTATAGGAGTGATAGTAGAAACATGAAACAAGGGTGTTTCAGAAATGGAACTTTTAGGTTACTGGAAGATAATCTTAATAATGTGATCTACTTACCTGATAAATATTAGGTCAGTTGCCTCTTCTGGCTTGGTATCCTATTATAGTTTCTCATAATTTATCAACCACTCAGTAGGGATGAGTTTAGATAAATCTTCTCGAGACATCTGTCTGGGAGTCTGAACTATGGTAGGAACCTTGTTTGATTCAATAAAGATAAACAAGGCATCTAAAGTTCCTGGTATTGAGAGATTGATTGCATGATCTTGCAATCTATAAATGATTTGATGATAGAAGGTAGCTACTAGAGAATCAGCTATTTGGTTTGCTATAGTAATCTACACTTGTACTTTTAATACCTGGGAAAGATGAAGATCTTTTAAAGACATATTAAAATTGGGAAAAAAGGCGAGAACCATACTTTCATCATTAAGTGTGGTGGCTATGGAGCCAATTACTACATGTTCATATTGAACATATCTTGTATCCAGGAGAGAAAGTCAAGCTGTAACTAGAAGTTCACATCTTCCATGATAAGATAGTACAACTCAGATAGCACCTATGAGTAAGTGAGAATATCTTTTTCTTGTCCACTAGGAAATGAACTCTATAGGTATTTCTAGAGTCTTATATTATTCTTTAGTTGAAGAAGTGAGAAAGCATTTAGATAGAGAGGAGGATTGTATGTATTCTTTAACAGAAAGAGGGAATCTATGAATGATTTCACGAATACTTTTTATGAATGAAGTAGTTCTTTTGAATACTTGGTAAGGGTTTAGTAATGGGAGGAGAGAGTCGTCTATTTGGACATCTTGGGGTATATAGGTGATTTCTACAAGGTGTTCTATTTTGTTGGCTAGGGTTTTCTTAAAAGTATTTGGTAAATTGGAATTTGTATTCATGATTTAAATTTTCCTTTTACTCTTCAATATAAATATCATATCATGTAAATTTACATCATTCTTTATCTGTTATATGCAACACAAATGGCATACTGTATGAAAATAAGAATAAATACCATAAAAGAATCCACTGTAACTTTTCTTGTATCAAAGATTGTATTGTACATCATTACTTTATGTACGTCTCTATATAAGTACAACTGTAGTGCATTCATCACTTAATCCACTGTATTTTAATGCTATATAAATGATAATGGATGTCTGTGAGAATGAATTCATGCTTTGTATTCTCCCTTTGATTTTCTTATAACATTTCTTTTCTTTTCTGTATAATTATGCACAATCCCGTACTAGATCCATTACTCTATGTACCAGTACTGTATCAATCTTTGGTTCCCGTAGGAATATAACATTTCTTTGTGGTTCCATAATAGGAACCTATTATATGATTCCATCAAAGGAATTAGTAATAACTATATGATTCCGTTAAGGGAATCGATAATAATTATATGACCCAGTATGCTTTCATTGAATCTTTACTTTGTATATCACTTTCTTTCTCTCCTTATATCCTCTATATGATATGTCATGCATATGTCTTAATGTATGGATGATTCATGACATGATGCATAATTAATGCTTTAATGATCATATACAATAATGATCATATGATACCATTCATAATGTAATCTCATTACTTTGCTATCATAAGCAGTCAAGTGAGAAAACATCATTTTAAGACCTTATATAAGGCCATAAGGTATATAGCACAAACCTGCTACCATTTTGCCTTTATCAATAACTCATAGAGAAGTATGAGTCTTGTCCATTAAACTTATAGCATTTCCATTTTATATTCATTTAGTAACATTATTCACATATTGTACTTAACTTATAATCTCTAAGTATCCATAATCATTCATGATATGTAATTATCATTCAACTTTGGTTCATAATGAGCATATAAGCACCATATCATCTTATAGTATTTCATGCTTTGCATTTACGGGTTATGCATGCCTTTCAGCTAACTTGAGTCTTTGAATCATAATACCATACATTAAGTGTGTTTATGCATCATTAACTTCCATTTGCATATATGTTTAGCTATTATCTTCATACACACTATTACATACCTTTGCATTCAAGTACAAATGCATGTATAAGTCATACACATGCATATTGGTATGTAAATCAAGTATTTAGAACATGTAAGCATACAAAAGACTTATCATGATCATGTGTGAACATATATCATTAACTTCACTTTATACCTTTAAGTGCATTTTCTTGTGTATTATGAAAAATTATAAGGTCTAAGTGTGTATAGCATTGAGTTTAAGAGCCTAGAATGTCCATTCCTTAAGGTTCCAAAACATACAAGTTAAGTTACTATTCATTCGGTCATGTGCACTATTCATTTGGTATGTTTTACTATTTATTTGATCATTTTTATTGCATGTTTCCTTTCTCTTTTCACTTAGTATGCATAGGCCATCACGTACCCTTAATGACCATCTTATGAATCATGAATGACATACACTTTTTATCCATTATCTCATGCACATCTCAAGGTATTAAACCATGCAAACAAAGTACCAAAACTTACACATTTATGGCATGCAATTTAAACTTGCTGAAACTAGAAAATACAAATACCATTTTTATGCATACTTGGACTAATTGAATTTTTAAGCTATCTTCTTGGCCTCTAATATAAACAAGCCATATACCATTAGAAACTAGACTCATTAAGGTTTCATTTAAGCTATATCATGTAAATTATTTCATCCATTAAGGTCTACAAACATCAAAAGGCCTCATGCTCTAAAAGAGCTTACTGAAATGCACTAAAATGCACATTTCAGCATACCACTAACTTATGTAATTTGTCCCATATTGTAACTTGGTCATATAGTCACTTTTAATGCATGAACATGTTTTCAAAAGTCTTATCTATTAAAAACATATCCAAATTTGCAATCATACATCCACATCTCTCATAATACACAATGTTACACAACTTGCATATTTAGGTGCACAAGCTGCCTTATAAGCCTCTTCATGCATACCTTACTTATTTGACTTCCAAACCATATTAAAATCATACCATGCTAAATGCAAGCATACATACACATGTTACACAAAACTCAGGTCCAATTGGTCAACATACAAGGCACATATTCACACTTAAAGGCCAAGTACACATAATATACACAAAGTACATGTTTTGCTGCCCATTAATGAACCTTTTGGCATTTTCATGCCACAACTCACCTTTACATGCAACCAAATATTGGTTTATGAAAATGTGTTTGGTAGTGGAAGATATAATTTAAAACTTATAAAACATGTGATTTCATTAGATCTAGCAATTTCATTCATAGGACACATTAATTATAGAGAAGATTATTAAAGAAGAGATCAAAAAAATTACTTTTATGCAAATGTCCTTCTTTCTTGTCCTTTTGAAAAGTTGTAGCAAACTTTTCAATTCCCAAGGTAGAGGATCTCCAAACTATCCACACAAGCAACAAGAATGATTAGTAATCAATATTACTTATTTTATTTTTGAGACTAGTAAAACAAAACAATAAGAATGGATGAAGAATAAGAATGAATTCAGGTTTGCTTCTTGATCTTCTATTAAAAACCAAATTATTTCTCTTGTTCTTAAGCTTTGAGTTTCTTAGAATCAATGGAAGAAGGAGGCAGTTGAAATATGCTTATATATTTTCTTTTTGTTTTCATAAAAAACGTAATACCATAACCCTAATTAGATTTAGGTTTAATAAGTTAAGTCATGTGCATGTCATATCTCTTGAGTGTACTCCTCTAGTATGCGTGCAATCAAGTTTCATGTATTCATGACAAACAATAGAAATAGAGTATAAGTTGAGGGATCATAAATGTAAATTACCTAAAATCATTGGTATTATTTTAAAGCAAATAATTCTATATTAAATTTAATTTAATTGCATGTAATTTATATTTTATATATAATTGATAATTAGTTCTTAGAAATAATTAATAATTTTATATTAATTGAATTTAATTATAGTAAAATTGAATATTTGATTTGAAATAGTGTATATATTTGTAATTTAGATAAAATTAATATTTATGTTATAATATAATTCTTTTAAGTAATAAAATTTAGTAGTTATATGGAGGTAAAATTATTTATATCAATTTATTTTTATATTATTTTTTGAAAGAAGTGAAATTTCATATTTTTCTCTAATATTACTTCATTTTCCATTATTAATAGATAGTTATATAGTTATAGTAATGATGTGATATATCAATTTTTAATAATATAGAATGGCTAAATAAGATTTAGTTTAATTAATGAATAAGAATATGATTTCTTTTATAAATTTAGTATATAATATAAAAATATAATTAGTATGTGATGTATAACAAAATTTGAGAATATTTTAATAAAATTAATTTTTTACTAAAAATTTATAATCAAAATGAAATAAAATTACTTTTTTATTGAAATTAAGATTAGATTCAAATAGAGTTGTATTTGATTAAATTATTTTTTATGCTAACAGGTAAAAATAATTATTTGTTTTGATAAACTTTTCCGGGTAATATATTAATCAATGATGTACGAATGGTTGAGATTGATCGTAGAAAATAACCTCAAAAAGGAAAAGGGGGAAAAATATGAACCAAAAAGAAGAGAAAAAAGGAGGAAAAAAAGAAAAGGAAGGTAAATGAGCAATGATTAAAGAAGATGAAAGTTGCAAGTTAACATTATCTCACCTGCTCCAACTCTAACGGCTTCACTCATAACTATCTTTTATGTTTGTATCCCAGCCCCACCCCCAACCCAACCCTCACCCCACCCCTGTTCTTTTCCTCAACAGCCTTTCCTTTTTCAGTTATTTTGTCATTTCGCAACATCATTTATCTCTATCTTCAACCCTCAAATCTCCTCTCATCCCCCGTTTCCGCGCACCTTCTTAAGATTTATTTGTCACTTTAAATAAAAAAATTATATATATATATATTTATCCTTGAAGAAATTTAGGAGCCGAAGTTGAAGCCTCGAGGTTATTGCAGAAAAGCATGTCAGCTTCCGTTGCAGAAAAAGAGCGAGTTTATAGAGATGAAGAAGATCATATTGATGAATTTGGTGATGATGAAGATGATCCGATTGTAAAGCCTGTCAAAGAATTAGATCTTGGCCCTCAGGTTTCTCTAAAGGAACAACTTGAAAAGGACAAGGCATGATATCTTCTTCTCACGACTTTAAATTGGAATTATTGCTTTTTGGTTCAAAATTTTCATATTTTTTATTTTAAAATTTTATTTAGGATGATGAAAGTTTAAGGAGATGGAAGGAAAAGCTTCTTGGAAGTTTTGATATGTCTGCTGTTGGAGGTGAGTGTATTTTTCTTTCTATTCTTTTTTGGAATTTTGAAAGCCTATGAACTGTCAGGAAGTAATTGTGCGTATTGTGGAAATCAGCTGAAAGCAAAGAACCAGAAGTAAAGATAATAAGCCTTACAATAATGTGTGGTGGACAGCCTGAAACTGTATTGCCAATACCATTCTCACCCAATTCAAAATCCAATACTCTCTTCACTCTCAAAGAAGGAAGCCAATATCGTCTCAAGCTTTCTTTCATTGTTTCCAACAATATTGTATCAGGCCTCAAATATACCAACACTGTATGGAAGACTGGTGTTAGAGGTAAATTCATAAATAAAACCAACACAATTTCATGTAAATCAGATCAATATACATTTTCTTCTAATAATAGTGTCAAACAACCCAAAATGTTGGGGAAAATTTGTAATTAAAAAGCTTAATTAATCTTGTCAAACTCTAACCAATGTTGCAGTGGACAACACAAAAGTGATGATGGGAACTTTCAGCCCAAAGCAAGAGCCTTACGCATATGAGTTGGAAGAGGATACTACACCTTCTGGCATTTTCGCTAGAGGTTCCTATCATGCCAGAACCAAGGTTAATTTCTTTTAATGATGATCTAAACATTTTTGTTCTATTTAGCTGCAAAAATACCTCTTAATATTTAGATTTTTAAGATGAACTTATTTAACATTGTATTATTTTCATTGAATTACAAAATTTAATAATTAAAAAAAATTTAGTTGCACCTATCGAATGGTAGACACACTTTTATTTAATGCTCTAATGACATATACGTGTGTGATAGATATACAAATTAATGATTGTAAGGAATTATACTTTAGAATCATATTTAACTTTATTTATTTGTTGATTTCAGATAATAGACGATGATGGAAAATGTTTCCTAGATGTCAAATATTACTTTGAAATTCAAAAGAAGTGGTCTTCACGCTCTTGAAAGTGTTAAATTTCAAAAAATATGTAATTTGATATTTTTATATATTGATTATGTTGATAAAAATAAAATAATTCATATTTGAATAATTTTTATTACAAGTTTACAATTTGTTATCTGATCTGCATAAATACTTCTCTAATGGCCTTCTTTATTTATTTTTTTCTCTTTTTTTTTTGGGTGCATCATCATTATTATTGTCTTGTTGTACCTACCGCTTGGCTAACATACAAAATCTAATTTCTAGTCATTTTGCAAGAAATTCATGGTTATAAGACGACAATAATTATCTTTTCTTTATTAATTACTTTTTACCGACACAACTTGAGAGGTAAGTTATTACAAATAGGTCCATTCAATGAATCTCTATTTATTATAAATTTATTAATAAAAATCTTCTATGTTAAATATGTTTAAATTATTTAAATTATAATAAATAATAAATATATAATTATGTTAAATTTTAATTATTCATTGCAAATTGCACATTTATATCCACCAAACATGATTCATCATATCTTCTAAACTAAAGAGGATCTTAATCCTAAACTTATTTATTCAGCAATGTTTCATATATTGATAATATTTTTTCAATAGTTTCTTAAATAAAAGATGTCAATTTTTACCCATCAATTTTTTATGGAAGAAAATTTCTGTCAAACTTAGAAGAGAAGTTATTTATTTTCAATAAATATTCCTAAAATTTATAGGTTTGGTTCAATTTAACTCATGAAATCTAAAAGTTATAGGAATGATTTGAATGATTTGAATCAAAAGAATTAAGATGATAAAATTGATAATTTCATGAAATTTAAATATTTAATTATTTGATTTTAAAAAGAATAATCACATTCTATGAAATTATAAAATCTCACTTTTTCTTAAATTTTATCATTATGAGGGAATGTAAAAATCCATCTATCATATGGGAATGTAAAAATCCATCTATCAGATGAACTTTTAACATTTTATCATATTATGATAGATAAAATAAATTTAAATTAATAAATATTTATGAATTTTATTATTAAATTGAATGATGGATTATAAAAATTTAAAGATTTTAAAATATATAAAATTTCAATTTTAGAAATTTTATAAAATTTATAGATTTTACATTACTTCAATCCAAATGATTCAATAGAAAATGTTTATTTTTACTTTTAAATTTAATATCACATTATAAAAATTAAAATCAAATTTGTTAGACCTATGATTTTGATGCTTGTGTTTTATCAAATCAATTTAAGTAAAAATGTTGATTTTGTATGTGATACAGGCGTACGGATTTTCGTATGGGCATACTAGTGCTATATTCTACGTGGTACGAGCATACGGTTGACTGTACCAAGCCTGTTTGCAATTTTGGTGTGTGGTATGGGTGTACTGGTTCTGGTACGACCATACCACATTTTGTGTTATGTTTGAAATGTTTCCGAAGCAACGGTACGGACGTACCAATTTATGTTTTATTTGTAAAACTTGCTGAGAGCTCGATACGGGCATATCGTTTGTGGTACGGTGTACCAAGTCTGTGGTACGGGCGTACCAACCATTCAGCCAAAATTTGAATTATGTTTTAAGTAGCGATACGGATGTACGGGTTATGGTAAGGCCATATGCGCATTCCCATAAAGTTTTTTAAAAGCTTTCTAATAAATCTATTTGTAAGATAGGTTACATTATTGCATCTCTAACATCTCTACTCATTCTTTATGGGCTTCTACATTATTCAGTTAGCTTGTTCAAGTAAGTTTCTTGGATGCAAACTAAATCTTGATTACATTTATGATTCAAACTCTCATTGTAGTTTATCTTTCACAATATAAGCATTTGTTATTGTAATCTTAGGTTGGTGTGTGATTAATGCTGGGGCATTAACTTTGTAATTGAGAGTTGATTATTATGAGCATTGATATTGATTGTAAAGGTTTGAGTGTAAGCCTTGAAAACACTAGGGTTTTTTATTCTAATTGAAAAATTCATTTGTTGTATTGTGGTTGGTTTAGTGAAACCTTAAGTTGAGACTTAGAAGAAGTGGACGTAGGCAAAGAGTTGTACCAAACCACTATAAACGGTATTGTGTTGCCATACTTCCACAGGACTTTCATTTGGTATCAGAGAATTTGGTGCTCATTCTATGATTAGAAGTAATATTCTAGAGTTAAAGATCCAATGGCAACTCAAAGCATTGAAAGTCAATCTTACACCAGACCCTCTTTCTTTGATGGAACCGACTATCCTTATTGGAAGCATAGGATGGAAGTCTTCTTGGAAAGTGATGGTGTTGATTTATTTGACTTAATTAAGAATGAGTTTTCTCCTCCTCCAATTACAATAGATGGCGTTACAACTCTCAAGCCTAAGGTAACTTGGACAAGAGAAGAATTTAAAGTGAATGCGAGAAATAAAAAGGCAATGAACATGCTATATTATATAATTAATCATGAAGAGTATGGACATGTGTCAAACTGTGTTACGGTTAAACAAATATAGGATGCCTTGGAGACTCATCATGAAGGAACGAATTAAGTGAGAACCAAGAAGATCCAGCTTTTAACTTATCAATATGAGTTATTCACAATGAAGGTGTCGCACCCTAATTTTGGATCGATCGGATTGATTGGGATGAATTGAGCCTATCTCCTCGTCGTTTTGCCCTCACGGGCATCTCGGTTTGTCCCGGTGCATTCCAGGATTCGAATTAGGGTTGCTAGAAGGGCATTTTGGGCATTCTAGGTACTTGCCCGAACGGGTATCCTTAAGGAACCCATTCGGGTATGTTACTTACCCGTACGGGTATGTAACTTACCCGAATCGCTCCCCAAAGATACCCGAACGGGTAAGTTTCCTCAGACACTTATAATTTGATAATTTGTTAAGGAATAAGGACTTTTGGCTAATTTCAAAAATTAATTACAAAAAAAAAATTTAAAACTCTCAAAAAGCTACGAAAATCAAAAGGGATTAGGGTTTAATTTTTTCATTAGTTTTGTTGAATACCTTGACTTTGGATTGGATTGAAGCTTGAAGACTCTTTGGAGAATCATCAAAAGGTAAGGTTTTCTCACTTTGGCTTTAGTTTATTGAATTTCATTGTTATTTTCATTGATTTCCATCTATTTTGATTTATTTTTGATGATC
>CANYBF010405389.1:0-13014 GCA_948192965.1 Dalechampia spathulata
TGGTAAAATCGATTTTGGAAACTCATAGAATAGATCTCCACCACCCGAACCCAATCTCTGAAGGGTTTAACTAGCACTCATGCTATAGGTTGGTTGGACCAATCCGGAACCATCCGGTGGTGACTCCCTTGCGACTCTTTCAAGTCCGTATCATTCCTTAAGGGAACCCTTTAGAAAGACTGTGCTTTCACTCTAAGTACAGTCCCTAGTCCGTGACTTTCATAAGCCTCACTCTGGGCCCCGATAGAAACCGACATTCATAGTGGTGACTCTACTAGGGACATCACGGTGAAAGAGTGGTATGTATCACAACACTAGTCTGTGTCTGCACACACCACATAACCTCCCGTGTCAAGCCGGTGATTGTGGGTGAGTGAGTACCTTGGACTCCATTTAATTCCTTGGAAAAGTGAATCTGCCTTCACCACTCACTGCACTGTACTGATAACCGTTGATGATTCCTGATGGATAGACATGAGGTATAGTCCTATATCGATGATTCTATTTGGTTGGATAGGTTGTGGACAATGTGGCAGGGGACCTTAGCCTGTTCTCAAAACTGGACTAAAGCCCATGTAGTAAGCCTAGCAACATTCTAAACTGGGACCTTTATTGCATGTTATGTGGATCTTTGTCTTATCATGTGAGTGGATTTGCATAGACCGGGCCTATTTTCCTCCCACATATTGCTCTGCTAAGAGTCAGAATCCTTTCAAGATTCTGTATAGTTGCATAACCTCACGCTTATTCCATAGGCATACTCTTATCATAACAATATGATCATGCCCGTATTGCTCTCCTAAGAGTCGGAATCCTTTCATGATCCCGTATGGTTGCCCAACCTCATGCCTATTCTACGGGCGTACTCTTATGATAACAATATGATCATGCCCGTATTACTCTGCTAAGATTCGGAATCCTTTCATGATTCTGTCTGGTTGCCCAACCTCATGCCTATTCCACGGGCGTACTCTTATCATAACAATATGATCATGCCCGTATTGCTTTGCTAAGAGTCAGAATCCTTTCATGATTCTGTATAGTTGCCCAACCTCACACCTATTCCACGAGCGTACTCTTATCATAACAATATGATCATGCCTGTATTACTCTACTAAGAGTCGAAATCCTTTCATGATTCCGCATGGTTGCACAACCTCATGCCAATTCCATCGGCATTCACTTATCATAGCAATATGGCTAGTTCGAAATGCTATTGGGTTTTCGCTGTAATCCCTCATATGATTGGGCAACGATCAACCCTTTTGCTTGCCTTATTGAGAGAATTGCATCTCGAGTTCCCAGTGTAACTCCAGGCTAGTATCCCACCTAGGACAGGAGAACTTGAATTGACCAATTCTCGTGAAGGTATAAGGTTGGAATGGAGCACTGCTGCATGCTATGTGACGCATCATGTGCACCCACACATACGCATGCTAACTTGCTTTATTGTAGTCATAATATCGCATGTTTCCTAGCATAGGACACGCACACATCCTACGTGATAGCATCACGTGCACCCACGCATACGCATGGTAACTCACTTTATTGCAACTATAACATTGCATGTTTCCTAGCATAGGACACGCATACGTCCTAAGTGACGCATCACGTGCACCCATGCATCCGCATGCTCACTCGCTTTATTGCAGCCATAATATTGCATGTTTCCTAGCATAGGAGATTCATACATCCTACATGACGCATCACGTGCACCCATGCATACGCATGCTAACTCGCTTTATTGCAGTCATAACATCGCATGTTTCCTAGTATAGGACATGCACACCTCCTACATGATGCATCACATGCACCCATGCATATGCATGGTAACTCACTTTATTGCTGCACCCACGCATCCGCATGCTAACTCACTTTATTGCAGCCATAATATTGCATGTTTCCTAGCATAGGATACGCATACATCCTACATGACGCATCATATGCACCCATGTATCCGTATACTAACTCACTTTATTGCAACCATAATATTGCATGTTTCCTAGCATAGGACACGCATACATCCTACGTGACACATCACGTGCACCCATGCATACGCATGCTAACTCGCATTATTGTAGCCATAACATCGCATGTTTCCTAGCATAGGACAAGTATTCATCCTACGTGATGCATCACGTGCACCCATGCATACACATGCTAACTCACATTATTGCAGCCATAACATCGCATGTTTCCTAGCATAGGACACGCATACATCCTATGTGATGCATCACATGCACCCATACATATGTAAGCTAACTCGCTTTATTGCAGCCATAACATCATATGTTTCCTAGCATAGGTCATGAATACATTCTATGTGTCGCATCACGTGCACCACATATGATCGCATGTGTATACTCATGCATCCATGCTAACTATTTTTGTCATGTATAGAACCATGTCAGACTCTCAGCATGCCAGAAATTTTGTATCATCATCTGACCATGTTGCTTCAACACTGGATGAGCCCATGCTTGCTGCAGTTCAGAAGCTCATCGACCAGTCTATGGCCAATCTCCTGAATGATGACTTCAAGGCTCTCCTGTAGCAACAGATTCAGGCGGCTCTTAGTCCTGCTGAATTCATCATCCTACCAGCTCTGATGAAGAAAAAGGGGAAAGGTGTCAATATGTATGACATGGAGACCTATGATGATGTCTCGCTCCATATGCATGATGTTCGGAAATCTGAGACCACTATCTTAGAGCAGAAGATAGAACAGCTGCAGTCTATCATGAAGACCAAAGGCATGGCGTCTGATCTAGATTTTGATGAGTTCTTTATCAGAGCCATCAAGGGGCTACCTGCCAAGTTCAAGCTCCTAGACGTTCCCAAATACAATGGAGTTGGGGACCTGAAGAACCATCTAAAGACCTACATTATACTGATGAGCACTACTGACTTATTAGATGATCAGATAGTTTAACTCTTCTTCATTTCACTGGAGGGACCAGCGCTACCCTGGTATCATAGTTTGAATAAGGCGACCACGACTGAGTGAAAGCCTCTTTGTAATTCTTTCTGTAAACAGTATGGGTTCAAGGCCCGATTTGATGTAACGTTGATGGATTTGGAAATGGTTAAGCAAAAAGCCAATGAATCTTTCATGGATTATTTCAGTCACTGGATGGACAAAGCTGCATTGGTCAGACAGAAGCCATCTGAATCTGACATGGTCAACAAGCTTATCATGAGGTCGCTGCCACTTTACCAGGATAAGCTGAAGAATCAGACGTTCCATACTTTTGAGGACATCTACTCAGTGGGATAACGCATCGAGCAAATTGAGGGTAAGAAAAAGGAGCTTTCCTTCCTCAAACCCAAAACAACCACCTACACACAAACACAACCAAAACCTCACTACGCTGACACCCTGCAAATACCAAAACCACAGTACATCAATGCTGTTAAACACCAAATCCCATACTTCAAAACACCACTCCATCCCAGAGATTCTCGGATCTTGGAATGCCACTTCCTAAGGTTTTTGGATGCCTTCTCAAAGCCAAGCTCATCAAACTGCTCGAGCCAAACTTCAAAACACCACCCCCAGCCTCAGTGGATACCAAAACATACTACCACTATCACCAGCATCACGGTTATAACACTGATGATTATCGCTCTCTCAGACTAGTTATTCAGAATCTCATTGACTCTGGTGAGATTGAAGACCCTGAAAAATCCAAGCCTTCAACCAAAATAAACCCACTACCAAACTACCATAAAGCCAACCGCACCTACATGCTCCAATCAAGGTCACCATAATCCCTGGTTCTGAACTCCTTTTCTCCCCTCAGCAATGGGAAGAATGCTTAGCTACCTACTATCACCTTCTGCCACAGTGGTGGGTTCGATATTGGTGCCATTGACATATGGTACGACAGCTCTGAGGATAAGTTAGCAGCCACTCAGAAATCCTCTAAACCTGAAGCATCAGACGCACAGGCTTCTGACAAGGGTAAGTTGGTCGAGACTCCCAAAGCAGCCAAATCAGCACCAAAAGTTCCCAAGTAATAGAAGGGGTTAAGTGCCAATAAGATATCCTCTAGGGTTTACAACATGACCTGTAGTGGCAAGGTGTTCACCTTTCCCGACTTTAGGAAGAAGCCAGAAGCCTCTAAGAAGCCAATCAAGGCTAGGCCCGCTAGGGATGAGGCTGGTCCAAGCAATGTTCCAGCTCCACAGCCAGCTGATTAAGTTGCTCAGCCTGATAATGTTGTAGTCAAGTAGATGAAGA
The DNA here is from genome assembly GCA_948192965.1 of Dalechampia spathulata. Lineage (NCBI taxonomy): Eukaryota > Viridiplantae > Streptophyta > Magnoliopsida > Malpighiales > Euphorbiaceae > Dalechampia > Dalechampia spathulata. Next base: position 4,244 of record CANYBF010405389.1, read on the forward strand.
AGATGTAAGCTAACATTAGCATTTGGGACTTGGTGCTATCCTCCTAACAACATCGACGGGCCATCGTCGAGGCACTTTCAAGCATGAGGATCTCTCCCTCTGCTTCTACCTTCAGTATGAAGAGCCAGCTGGTAAATTGGGAGCTACCATCCAACATGATCACTTTCTTTAATGCGGATCTACCAGCCGAGGGAATCCGCTACAATAGAGCACTGTTCATCAAGGTGAACATCATGAACTTCTCCACCTCCTATGTCATAGTGGATGATGATTCTGGCATCAACATTTGCCCAGTCAAGGTGTTGTCCAAGCTTTGGGTCCAACTTTCAGATTTGAAGCCCTGCAAGACCATCATTAGAGCATATGATGAGTCCAAACGAGAGGTCACTAGTACCTTCACCGCTATTGTCATTGTCAGGCTAACCGAATTAGTGGTAGAGTTAACAGTCTTGGACATCCCGGTGTCATTTGCACTATTACTGGGCCAACCATGGTTCCATCCCCTGGGAGATGTATCATCCACCCTGCACCAAAAGATCAAGTTCCCGCACAATGAAGGTGTGGTTACTATTACTACTGATGATGAAGTAGCTCCAGCCTGCATCAGAGAAGATGTTCCACTCATGACTGGTTTCCAGATCACTGCTATCAGAGAACCAGAATCATACTCGTACCAACCGAGTCCTGCCTGGCAGGGGCTTAGGCCGGTACTAGCAAGGTCCAGTAGAGTTTGACATTCCTACAGCCATATGGGAAGAGAGGTACTGCATTGGGTTTGATCCCTACACTTCGAACAAACCAGAAGAGTGTAAGATGGTCCTCTTCATCTAGGGAGAGACACAGCACGACCATGCTCCCAAGTTGAATAACTCAGATGATTTCTTCAAGCAATAGTTCACCATCTTTGATGATATCTATGACCGGTCATCCTTGACAGTAGTTGGAAAGACTATTACTTCTTTTGCCATCAGCCTTGATGAAGCTTTCCAGATCTTTGGTGATGTTGCTGATCTCACCATCGTTCACCTGGAGCTAAAAATTACTACAGTCACTGCACTGGGATCCAAGTTATAGAACTTGAACATGAGAGATCTTATGCTTTCAAAGGTATACGAAGACATTACCGCTCTGGTGGATAGTACCTTTGATGAGGTGTTGTGTGAGGATGATGATATCCCTATCTGTGTACTCTTTAATGATGATATAATCCCATCCAAGTATAATGCAATGAAGAATAACTTTGCTTATGTTTATGATGTGTATTCTTATGGCATTGTGCATGAACATGAGCATTACATGAGAATTTTTGACATTAACGCATCATGCATTAAAAATCTTAACATTAACATATATGAAAAGCCATGTCTCCTTCAAATTGCATCAGACTTGACCTCTGAAGAGAGAACAAAAATAATCAGCACATTGAAAAAGCATATAAAAGCCTTTGCTTTAAGCTATGAAGACATGTCGGGTGTTGACAGAACATGGAATTCTGACCAAGCCTGGGTTCAAGCCAGTTAAGCAAAAACTACGGCGTCTCCGACCAGAGTGATCCAGGCCAAGGTAATCAAAGGCAGAGCAATTGCTGAATTCTTAGCATCTAGGCCGATGGATGACTCTGATACACTTGAACTGGACTTCCCAAACGAGCACTTAGGGGTAGTTGATGTCCAAAAATGGCAATTGTACTTTGACGGCGCAGTCAACAGAAGAGGTTCAGGTATAGGGGTTGTGCTAATCACTCCTGAAGGTGAACTAATTATGCTCTTAAAGTGGCTGAGCTTTCCAGTCACAAATAATATAGCTGAGTATGAAGCATGTCTCTACAGGCTAGAAGCATTGCTAATGATCGGTGCCTAAGACGTATAAATAGTTGGTGATTCAATGCTTTTCATTCACCTTCGATGCTTGTCATTCACCAATCCATTGATGAGAAGTGGCTGAAAGCTCTCTATCATCTACAGCTTTACAAAAAGTATATGGTAAATGCATTCAATAGAAAGGTCAGGCCTGTTGCTATACAGGAAGGTAATCTAGTTCTGAAGCAAGTCAGATTAGCCATCCGCGACCCCCATAAAAAAATTTAGACCGAATTAAAAAGGCCCAATCCTAGTTAAAAAGATCCTATCCAAAGGTGCTGTCCGTATTTTAGACTTGGAAGGCAATGAACTCTCAAAACCTGTCAACCTTGACCGACTGAAGAAGTATTTTGTCTAAAGCAAAAGGAAAAAGAAGAAGAGCAAAATAAAAATAAAAGTCTGGTGAGTTGAAAACTTGCATAGGTGGCTCATGCAAAAATTAAGACAAAAGAAAAAAAACATTTGCTCGATGAGTTGAAAATCCGATCGGATGACTCATGCAAAAGTTAGAGCTTTTATAAGCAAAAGGAGAATGTTAAAATGGTTGATCAGAAAATCTCGCTCGAGACTGATCAACGACAGGGGTCGAGTCTGATGCATATCGAGGAACTTCTGTGTTGATTTTAACATTTTTCTTGTGAATGTTTTAATCTCGTTAATATGAATGGAAGACATGTTCATAAACTTAGCCATAAGTAATACTAGTTTCAAACACAAAGCACTATCTTTCTTTATTGCATACAATCTTGTTGCTTAACAATTCCTTGCGGTACAGAATCTTGGTTATGCCACAGTACCCATAACTTATACTCATCATTTGTAGCAGACCGAGCTCAAAGGGTCCCTACCGACATTATCTTCAGTATCTAAACTCCGGCAACGGAATGTAATTCATCTAAGCCCATACCGTTACATGCTATATGTGCCACCCGGCAACGGAACGCAATTCGTGTAAGCCCATACCGTTACATGTTATATGTGCCACTTGGTAACGGAACACAATTTATGTAAGTCCACACCATCAAATGCTATATGTGTCACCATGGGCAGACCCACCATACCTTATCCTTTGGGATGGCTCTCATTCACTCTACCCAGCCATCAAATATCAGCGCTTTTACCTCACTGAAGGTATAGCCTCTCCACATATGGCTATAAGGTACACATCTTTATAGATCACCCGCTGGAGATATCAAGATCCCCAGCTTCTCATGAAGCTAAAAATAAAAAATAAAAAACAAAAAAAAATAAAAAAAACCAAACAATAAAGGCTCGCTAAGTTGAAAACCTTGCAAAAGGCTGCTCAGGCAAAAATTAGAGCGACCCATTGAGCTGAAAACCCAAGGGGGCAATTTAGGCAAAAGTTAGGGTCTGAAGCAAAACCATCCGCCCGATGAGCTGAAAACCTTGCAAAAGGCAACTCATGCAAAAATTAGGGCAAAACATAATTTTTCTAAGTTGAAAACCTACAAAGGTGGCTTAGAATTCTTACCTGTAGCAGAAGCAAACTATGCCAACAATCTAAGTTCTACTACTCTCAGCTATGAAGAGGTAGTCATAAGCTTATGACCATGCAATGAGAAGATAGCAGTAAGGCCTACAGAACCCTCTCTAATCAACAATGGCCTCATCGTCAGCTAGACGGTCTCTCTAGCCATCAGCTCAATTATTTGAGCATGGCGATCTTGCTTGATTCATCTACACTAACACATAGACATCTGAACGCTCATTTCAAGTGATTTACTCGCAAGGAAGCCATCAGTCTCATAGTGACCACTGGTCAACCTTGACTGGGATAGCCTGAATGGTGGGCCCCCTAATAATAGAGCTGGGATATTTACTGGTCAAAACCGTTGACCAGAAATGTCAGAGACCCAACAGAGGATCTTGAAGGCCATTTCAGAGATATCTGACATTTATATGATGGCACGAGAATAGGCCTAGCAGATGGTCGTCCAGGTCCTGCAGTTGACCACATGATCCAACAGTGATCGTGGAGCCAAGCCTTTGGTTCCCAAATCCTAACGCATAGGCATCTGAATGCCAACTTCAGATGATTTACTCGCTGCATTGTCATCAGTCCCATTGAGGACCATTGATTAGCCTAGGTCATCTAGCCAGAGCATCGGGCTCCCAGTGGTAGAATTGGGATTATCATGTCAACATTGATCTCCTAGCCCGAGTACCGGGCTCCCAGTGGCAGAATTGGGATTTAAGCCTCAATGCGAGCACCCCCACAAGTCTCAGCACAAGCATTAGGCCTCGACACAAGCATCGGTCAGGTACGCTTCCTACTCCCTATGAAAAGTCATGTTATGATCAGATCTAATTTTAATGACTTACGCTTATGTCACCTCAAAATGATCCTGATCAGGGGGCAAACTGTTGACCCTAACTTTTCACGCTGGTGCAATTTCGGGCCTATGTTGATTCAGATTAGTTCTAGTCCCCGATATCGACCCTGATTAGGCACATAGGCCTCTGTGACTTCCCTTGTGTATGCTGGTGCACATAACACCTCAAGCTGGTGGGGCCCACCATGGTGCTTGGCGGACCCGCCACTCTCATTTTCTTATTCTGAGTGTTTTGTACATACAGAACACTCTTCATTATTGCCAACGGAAGGCAAACCACTCGAAATGCAAAATATTGCATTTTTGGCACTTTGTACTATTCACCATGAATAGTGCACTAGTGGGACCCACCACCTTTACTAACTATTCTAGATGCTCTGTACACACAGAGCATGCCTTATTACTGCTTACGCAAGGCAGAGCTCACAGAATGCAAAATATTGCATTTTGGGCCTCAGATACTATTCATCATGAATAGTGCATAGGTGGGGCCCACTACTTTCATCAGCCTATTCTATGTATTATGTACTTACAAAATACATTTCACAATTACCTTACACAAGGCACAATGCTTGGCACCGTAAATGCCACTATCCGAGCCCGCTACGCTGCTGGGTCCACTAAAGGTACCAACGGGGCCCGTTGCCCCTGATAGCCTATTATGTGTATTCTGTACATACAGAATACATTTCACGCCTGCCTACACATGGTAGAATATATAGAATGTAAAATATTGCATTTTGAACCTAGGTCATTATTCATTATAAATAGTACATAGGCAAGGCCCGCTTCTCCCCATTGGCCTATTCTGTATATTCTGTACTTACAGAATACACTTCGTCGCTGCCTTACGCAAGGCATATCCTGTGGCATCGCAAATGCCACATTCTGGGACCATCATGTTATAGGGCCCACCACGCATTAGTGGGGCCCGCTACTCGCTGTAATCCATTCTGAGTGTTTTGTACGCACAGAACACACCCTACTTGCTGCCTTACACAAGGTATAGTGTTGACCCTGACTTTTCACGCCTGTGCCATTTAGGGTCTCTGTTGATTCAGTTTGGTATTAGTCCCTGAAATCGACCCTGATTGCATACATAAGCCTCTATGGCTTCCTCTGAGCATTCTGGTGTGTGTAACACATCAATACTGATGGGACCCACCAAGGCGCCTGGCGGGGCCCGCCACGCTCACTTCTCTATTCTGGATGCTTTGTACTTACAGAACACTCCTTATTCTTGCCTATGCAAGACAGGGCTTGCAGAATGCAAAGTATTGCATTTTGGACCCGAGGCACTATTCACTATGAATAGTACACAAGTGGGACCCGCTACCCCTATTGCCTATTCTGTGCATTCTGTACTTACATAATACAATTACCTATTGCCTTACACAAGGCATAGCGCTTGGCATCGCATTTGCCACTTTCAGGCTCACTTCGCTGTGGGGCCCACCAAAGGCATAAGTAGGGCCCGCTGACCTTATTAGCTCATTCTGTGTATTCTGCACTTACAGAATACATTTTCCTGTTGCCTTACGCAAGGCACAGCGCTTGGCATCGCAAATGCCGACATCAAGGCCCGCTACGCTGTGGGGCCCACTTAAGGCATTAGTGGGGCCCACTGCCCTATTAGCCTATTCTATGTATTCTGTACTTACAGAATACATTCTATACCTGCCTATGCATGGTAGGGTACACAGAATGCAGAATATTGCATTTTGGACCTGGGGTACTATTGACCATAAATAGTACACAAGTGGGGCCCACCACCCTTAATAGCTTATTCCGAGGGTTCTTTACGCATAGAACACCCTCCACATGTTGCCTATGCTAGGCAAAGTGTTTGGCATGCCGAATGCCAATTTTGGGGCCCACCGTGCTATGGGGCCCACCTAGGGTACTATTGGGGCCCGCTACCCATTTTGCCCATTTTGAGAGTTCTGTACGCACAGAACACGTTTTCACTGATGCTTACATGAGGCACGACCTACGGCATCCCGTATGCCACCTTGGCCCTAATGGGCCTGTTGGGCCCAAACAGGCCCATTAAGCCAAAACTCGGTGTTCAGGGTCGAATTTGAGAAAATTTATAACTGCAAAGTTTCTCAGGACATCGAATAGTGCTTGTTCGACATACGGCTCACATCCCGTTCAACCCGTACTGAGCGAAGCACATCGTGATGCCCGTAGCGCATGGCACTATGCGCTACGCATGTTGCATAGTAATGGCATAATGCTTATAGGCTTCGAAGGACATTCCCAAAGTGACCACATTGGGCCCCACATGCCGGGAAAAAAGTGATGTGCTGCGCACATCACCTGTTGTGCTGTGCATATTGCCCATGTGTGGCGCACATCACATGATGTGTGGCGCACATGGCTTTTAAAATTTTCAAATCCGAGCTAAAATTACAAAATTGCCACGCCTAAAAATTACTCTATAAATATAGAGCTCGGGGTTCATTTGAGGGGATCCCGAATTTGCCTCTAAAGCAACCCAAAACTCTGCTAAAATTATTTTAAAATTAATTAAACACTTAATTAATTTTTCTTAGGGATTTAAAGACAAATTGACTCTAGTTAGGCTCCCTAAATACGTAAGGAATGAAGATCAAGGAGGGAAGACTGCTATTTTGAGGTAATTTTCACATTTTTCCTCATTTCTTCTTATTTTTCTTTGATTTTTCTGAACCATATGCTACGCACATGACCTCATATGCACCACACATAGCCCATGTGTGGCGCACATGAGGCTATGTGCTGCGCACATCTCCCCCAGATTTCATAGAAAACTCTGATTTTCACTCATTTTTTATCAGTTTTTCATCCAATCTGGCCAATCCAAGGTCATTCAAGGCTTTTCCATGCCTTGGATCTGCCCTAAATCTAGTCGAATTTTAAATCATTTTAACTTTAAAATTATTTTTCTTGATTTGGATGCAAATCCATGAGCAAAAATCCATTTTCGGGTCCGATCTACCTAGATCGGGGTCGGATCTAGGGTTTATGCTAAAAATTTTTTGATTTTGCTTCGGTTTTCCAAGCCATGTACGCCACACATCTCTTCATGTACACCACACACAGCCTATGTGTGGCACACATGGATCCATGTGCAGCGTACATGGATCTCGATTTTCATAAAAAAAACCCAGTTTTCACCCGAATCGCTTTTAGATCTGACAAATCCAGCAACTCCAATAGCTTTTCCATGCAATTGGGGTTCTTGATCTGTCAAATATTGTCCAGATCCACTTGATTTTGGCTTTAAAATCATTTATTTCAATTGATTTCTTAATTAATGTTTGGTTTGCTAAACCGGAGGCCGATTTGTGTTCGAAATGAGGTACTGTCTTCATTAAAGTTGCTGGATTTTGTCTGTAATTTATTTCTGTACTGACAAATTTAATTTTCATGCAAATTGGCCTTTGATGTGTGCCACACATCATGTGATGTTCGCCACACACAGCCCATGTGTGGTGTACATCTCCTGATGTGCGGCGCACATCCCTCACATTTTTCTAGAAAAACCATATTTCATGACATATTTTGGTCGTATTTTGATGTATCTAGTGGTATTTGAGTCTTATAGTGACTTAAGTATTCTAGAATTATCATAAAATAATTTTTACATAATTAATTTTGGCCTCAAAATTAATTTTTACAATAAAATGCTATTTTTTTACTCGTTTAAATGCGGTTTTTGAAAGGATTGGAATTAATTGGTCGTAGGGCTATCTCTAGTAATTTTTATGTGATAATAGTCCTCCTAATTAATTTTTCCATGATCAAATAAAATAATTTTGCTTATGTGAGCACCGGTTTCTGCCGGGGCCCAGAGCAAGGCTTGCGAAAGTCACGGACCGAGGATCGCACTTAGAGCAAAAGTGCAGTCTTCCTAAGGGGTTCCCTTAGGGAATGATACAAACTTGAAAGAGTCGCAAGGGAGTCACCACCGGATGGTTCCGGATTGGTCCAACCCACCCATAGCATGAGTGCTAGTTAAACCCTTTAGAGATTGGGTTCGGGTGGTGGAGATCTATTCTATGAGTTTCCAAAATCGATTTTACCATTTTAGTTGGGATTAATTATCCTAAGCAAGCAACCATGCAAGCGTAATTGTAAACACACAACGCGTTTTTATGAATCGATGTTGCAAGGTTGCACGTAGAATGACATATAAAGTTATATGGCATTTGGATGACATGGCATATGCATGTCATGTGATATAGCGATAAAAGTAATATGGCATATGCATGACATGTGAACGTGTATGACATAGCATATGCATGATATGGCAATCCTAATATGTAAGCACATATTATGGCAAATAGTGTATTACGTTATGCGTTAATGTTTTAGGAATTCACTTCAGTGCTAGGCGTATAGCGTATGCAATGCGTATACATAGTGAATAACATATCATATGCATGATATGTGAAGTGATGTATGTCATGGCATATGTTATGACATGGCATAATAAGTGGCATACCAAATGCATGGTGTGTGTATGGCATATCATATGCATGATATGTGTGATGGTGTAATACATGGCATA
>CANYBF010405640.1:0-30353 GCA_948192965.1 Dalechampia spathulata
TTTTTATTCATGGATGGTTTATATTTGCTTAAATATACCATGTCATTCATGTCATATGCCATGTCACATGACACAATCACACACGTATATGTATGCCATGCATATACCATGCCATAACATACTATATTTCGTATGCTCATATGTATCAATATGCAATCCAATATGCCAATACGCAATACAAATACGCAACTCGTGCACTCAACCAATATGCCTTGCCATGCATATATATATGTCATTTCATATGTCATATATGCCATGTCACGTCGTATGCCATAACGCATGTCCTACCGTATGCCATCATATATACTATGTTGAATACGCATTCATATACGTATCGCTATGCCATGACATACATATGCCATGCCATTTCACATGTCATGCACATGATATGTCATACATCACCTCACATGTCATGCATATGATATGTCATTTGCTCCACATGCCATGCATATGCCATGTTTCATATCACCTCATATATCATACATATGATATGCCATTCACATCATATGTCATGCATATGCCATGTCATAGACCCCACATATCATGCATATACCATACCACTCACTTCATATACCACACATACATCATACGTCCAAATACGCCAAAATGATCTAAATGCGCTAACACATTACGCTATACGTACTATTTATCATGTTATATGCTTATATACATGCTATCTTGCCATGTCATGTGCATGATATGTCATTCACGTTCACATGTCATGCATATGCCATGGATTAATCAATTGCTTTTTATTGCATTAATTCTAAAACAAAGGGGAAGATTTTCTAAATTGATATTTTGAGCATGAGTTTGTAAATTAACCTTAAATTGATTGTCAACATCAAAAAGGGAGAGAATGTTAGCCTCATGATTTTGATGTATGTGTTTTTGCAAAATCAATTTAAGTTAATTTAGTTTTAAAATGTTAAATTTGATGGTGGTACGGCTGTACCATATTTTATGTATTATTTGAAAAACTTGCTAATAGCTCAGTACGGGCATACCAACTTTGTGGTATGAGCGTACCAACCATTCGGTCTAAAATTTGAATTATATTTTTACAAGCAATATGGACATACGGGTATCGGTATGGCCATACACGTATTTGCAGAAAGTTTTGAAAGCTTTCTAACGGATCCATTTTGAAAGTTTGACTGAGATATTGCATTTCTAACATCATTGTCTTGGAGAGCTATTCTATTATTGTGAGAACCTTTCTCAAGTAAGTAATCTTGTTGCAAACTTAATCTTACATTATGATTCAAGCTCTCTTGTTCTTTCTCTTTCACAACCTAAGCTTTTGATATTGTAATTTTGAATCGGTGTGTGATTAATGCTGGGGCATTATCATTGAAATTGAGAGTTGATTATTATGAGTATTGATTATTATTATTATAAAGGTTTGAGTGTGAAGCTGAAAACACTAGGGATTGAATTCTTGTTGAAGAATTCATTTGTTGTAATTGTTGGTTAATTTTAATGGAATCCTAAGTTGATACTTAGGAGAAGTGGACGTAAGCAAAGAGTTGTGTCGAACCACTATACGTGTACCTTGCAGCAACACCATACTTCCATGAACTTTTAGCATATCTTTATTTATAAATAAAATAGCTTATAATTTAATTTATTAACATTTATTAAACTCATGAAATATTACAAAAATAAAAAAATGTAATTATAATTAATAAACAATAATTAAACTATATAGTACACTTGATTTGTTTCATATCAAATGAAACTCTATCATAAGTTATCAAACCTTTATAACCTAGTAGCATGTTATATAAATATTGTAAAGTTTATGATTAAATATTAAAATTTGTTATCAATATTAATTGCAATGCATATTTATATTAACATAATACTTAATTAAAATAAAAAATTAAATATTTTAAATTTAACATAGGACAAAGTTTAGTATAGTTATATTAATGATTTGGTAATATTTGTATGAATAATGATTTCATATCAATAATTTGTTCATTTGTTATGTGGTCTAAACTAAAACTTTGTCAATGTAAAATGACTAGAAAAGTAAATAATAAAAGATTTTCTAAAAAAACATATAGTAAACATTGTTAAATCAAATATGAGAAGATCGAAAAATAATTACATAAATCAATAAGTTAATAATGTATTCTTATAATGGTCTTATACAAAATGATAATGTATAGTATATCATAACATATTATTTAATGATTATAGTTTTTATAAATTAGACTTGTTAGGTTATTTGATTTTAATGTTTATAAATACTCTTATTTGAATTTTTTCCATAATTTTATTTTACCAACTAGTGGTACAACCATATCACCCCTTGCTAAAATGTATTGAAGGATTGTTGGTCTTGTGTCTTAAGTTTTAGTAGGTACTTATACGATTGTACCACTTGACTCATATGGTCATATCATATGCTATTGCTTCTTTTGTCAAGTTTGGTTACCTTTTCCAATAGCCACTCATATGACCATACCATTTGATTTTATAACTATATGCGACTCAGAGACCTATTTTTATGTTTTATTTTAAAATAGTATGATAGTATGTAATGATTCTAATTGCATTTATTACATGAGTAACTGGTCTTTGTAGAGAGATAATGGTATTTAATGCTTAAATTTACTTTTACCAAGTAAGTAACTTAATTCTTTCTATTAGATTGTAATTTTCTCTTTTATTATTGATATTTTTTAGTTTTCTTGTATTGTTATCTTTATTATTCTAATATTTAGGGGTGAGCAACGGTTTGTTCGGTTCGGTTTTGTGGAAGATTTGAACCGAACCGAATAAACCGAAAACCAAAGTTATAAAACCGAACCGAAATTTATCAAAAATCGAATAAACCGAAAACCAAAAGTACAAATAAACCAAAAACCGAAACTATAAACAGTATAATTAATATAAAACGATGTCGTTCTGAATATTAATTTAAAATGACATCATTTTATGTTCATTTATTCAGTTTGTTCGGTTTATTCGGTTTATTTGGTTATTCAACATCTAAACTAAACCGAAAACTGAAAACCGAAATTTTTTAGAAAAAAAATCGAACCAAAACCGAAAAACCGAACCAAAATTACCAAATACCATTGGTTTTTTTTATTTTTGGTTTTTTTGCTCACCCCTACTAATATTGGGATTGATGAGAGCAATCAATTGGAGTTTATTGTTGTATATTGAGAGAATACATGTAAGTTTGACTTTGATTGTAAAGATTTGAGTGTAAATCTTGAGAATACTAGAATTTTGATTTTTGATTAAAGAATCAATTTATATATTCTTAAAAAGAATAATGAAAACCTAAGTGATGACTTAAGTAAACAATTAAATGAGATTAGAAATATTTTTATATCTTTTACAATCTAAAAATAAAATAGAGTTTGTTGGATAAAAATGATTAATCTACTAGCATATATATAGCCATCACTGTATACTAAACCAAATTAAGATTTAAAACATAACTATCAAAAGCATTTTAAGAGACAATTTAACTAATATATAAAAACATGTAAGAAAATTGAAAAGTCATAAACAATGTATGTGATAAATTCAAAATAAAATTTAAAACCATTTTTGTAAAATAACATTATTATACTACAATAGATTTTTATAATTTATATCTTTATTTTTTGAGAAAATTCTAGTTTTTTAATTTGAAAATAAACGATAGTTATAATTTTTTAATGTAAAGTTTATAAATAATTTTACAAATTTTAAAACTATTATAAAATCTTATCTAATATTTTTAAATTTTTGAGTTTAATGATTTATTAATATAATATTAAAATTTTTATGATAAAAAAACTAAAATTTATTTATTAAATAATATTTTAGTATATGATAGAAACAGGTTTGTAAATCATTTGGTAGAAGATGTATTAAAAATATATAAAATTATTTTAAACCTTTATTTAACAATTTAAAAATATTATTTATTAAATAATGTTAAATGGGTATATGAGTATTTCAATATAGAATATACAAAACATATATAAAATTATTTTAAAATCTAATTGAATAAGTTAAATTTTTATATTAGAGTTATAATAAAGAGAAGAAAAAAGCAGGTGGGTGGAGAAATGAAAAGGGCCACCAGAAAAGAATAATCCAAATGGCAATATTACAGAAAATCACGAGGGGGATAATATTACCAAATAGAAAGGACGTGTTTGGAAAGATGATCTTTTATGTCCAAAGGGAGATTAAATCGCATTTACTACTTTGGAAAATTACGACTATACCCCTTCCCCGCTCAGCAACATGCATGCATTCAATATAATCTAACTTCACTTTCAAGCTTTCTTTTATAAAATGAAAACTACATTCATATCTTTTCCTTTTTAACCATATCGACAGTGAAGATAGCTAAATCAAGATACACTAATGGGTACTTTTGGAGTCAATGAAATCTAATTCTTAGATATATAACAAATCCCACAATATCCATCTAAGCCTCAAATATTAAATACCGTCATGTTTTCTAACCACCTTTTTACCCTAAATCCCTAGATTTCTTTCCATTCTTGATATTGCAAAGCCAAACTTTTCTTTGTAATTCAAGATCGGATAATCGATGATAATAATCTTTACTTGACGTAATCATATAAGATCAATGATAATAATCTTTATTTGATGTGGTTATGGAAGATCAATGATAATAATACCCAGTTGACGTAATCATATAAATGCAATGAAACTTTTTTAAGTCGTTTTGATACTTGAAATATTACTTGATTTTTATAATTTATTTATCTTTTTTGATATCCTCTTGAATGCTAATTGCTTAAAAAATAATTTACTATTAGTATATAAATAAATCAGTAGAAAGGCCTAATGTCTTCACTAATCAAGCATTTGTCTTGTGAATGCTTTTCTGTTTGCCTTCTCTTGTTATATTATCATCTTCCATGGCTACAAACCCCAATTCTTTCTGTCCCATTCCACCTGGTTTTGATCATAGCTATTATGATGTTAAGGATCATCATATGCTTCCTCTTCATTCCAGTTCAGATCAAAATCTTGTGAATGAGAGTAACCTGATCAACTCTCACAGCCTTGTTCCAAACCCCAACATTGATTGCTGCATTCAGAGAAACCATGCAATGATTTCTCATGGCCAACTTGGGATAAGCCAAAGAATGCCTGAAGTAAGAAGAACCCATATTGCACCACATAGGATACAAGTCCATAGCTTCATTGACTACTTTCCTCAACAGCAAAATCAATCACTTATTCCTCAAAATGAAGTCATCGTCACTGACTTTATGAGAACTACCAAGGTTTTCTCCTCAAATCCAACAAAGGAACCCCTTTTCACTTCAAATAATACCTATCATCTCTATGGCCAAGACAATTTCCAAAACCACATATTACCCACATTAAATCCTTCCTTCTCCTCTAACTTCCATCCAATCCCTGAATCCAACAAAAATCAAGCTCATGCAAGCAATATGGAGCAAACCAATCATTCGATGAGGTTCAAGTCTCCCATCCAACAATCGTCGCTTATGGACGTAAGTTTTTCGTATGTGGAACCTAACAAAAGTAATGAAAATGACATGGACGGTGATCTAGCATCATGTGGATCATCGTCTCATGTGGACACCAGTCCACTAATGAGGGTAAAACCTCTCATTCAACAATTACCATCTATGCATGCAAGTAAAGAAAATTATGGTACGACAGGTGGTTTGACAAAGATGAGCACATTAGTTCAAGAGTATACCAACCGTCGAATGAAGTTTGAACAAGTCATCCAGCCATTGCCAAATGTGCAAAAGAGCACGAAAAATACATGCCCGAGCGAAATGATTGGTGATGGAAGAACTCACAGTCTTCCTCATCAAAAGTATGGCTTGCAAAATACATGTCCGAGTGAGATTATGGGTGATGGAAGAACTCGCAGTCCTCCTCAGCAAAAGTATGGCTTGCAATATACATGTCCTAGTGAGATTATAGGTGATGGAAGAACTCACAGTCTTCCTCATCAAAAGTATGGCCCTTATACATGTCCAAAGTGCAAAGAAGTTTTACTTACTTCCCAGTCTTTTGCAGCTCATGTGTCTACTCATTACAAATATGAAAGCATAGATCAAAGGCACAAAAGGTTAGCTGCTAAGTACAAAAGAAAGAGTCTCACCTTATTCCAAAGATGTAATGGAGTGACCATGATGCCCCCTTCTTCAAAGATTAAAAGACATCCTCAAAGGCAGGTAGACATGGTTGATAACAATACGACAAATCAGGCACCAGAAGGACAAGAAACTTCTGAAGCAACCACAATCAAGTGGCATTTTGATTCCAATATCAAAGAGGAACCGATGGTTATCTAAAATTTCAAATGTTAGTACCTCATATATTGTAGTATTCATGTGAGTTTGCAACCATAACAAGTATTTGCTTGTTTATTTGGTTAAGAATGAACAATGTTTTGGTGTAATGAATTAAGCACATTTCTAAGGGAAACAACTAACCATGCCGTATCTCTAACATAATCATAGAACCCAGAGACCGAGAGAGGGATGCAAAGTTACAAAGCAAATACTCATCACATCTCTTAAAATTCTATGCTCTCGATAGCTATAACCCCCTGTTCACATAAATTTTCTTTTCTATATTAATTTAGATACATTTCATGGTAATTTACTATAATCCCTTCACCTTAGAACTTAATTATCAACTCATCCATTTTTTATGATCTTATTAAAATACTCTTACATTTTAATTTTCGTTTATTGAAATATTCAAATCATCTAATACTATTAAAAAAGACATGAACAAATTACTACAAACCTCTTAAATTAATGCCTAATTATGTTTATACCTCTTACTTTTTATAATATGATTAAAGTAAGTTTATACTTTACTTTCATATATCACTAAATTCTTGTTACTTTTTACTTTTATTTTGGACTTTGAAATAAATATATATTTTTGAAATATCAAAATTATATTATTCAATAATTTATAAAAAAAAGTAATTTTAGTATCTTGATAGAGAAAACTAAACTATAAAGATATTTTAATTATATAATAAAAAAGTGATATAACTAATTATTTTGAAGTTTTAAACGTAGTTAGTTGAATCCTTGAACGTTCATAACTAATTATTATCATTAATTAAACACACGTTAGGTAGTGGAAAGCTCACTTAACCATATTGGAAAAATGGTTAAACGATGGTATTAAATGCTGTTTGTTGATGTTTTCTTCTTTTTCTTTCATCATGGAAAATGGATTTTTAGGATTTTGATGTAGAAAGTTGATGTGACGGGTTTGTTTGAAACCAAACTACCAGTATCAACAGAAACGACACCGTATCAAACATCTAGGCAACAGTGGAAAACCAATAGCAACCATGGACCCTATCAGTAATATCGACTAGACAATGAAGACCGCTTGATTATCATACCATTAGATGTGTAATATATCCTCCAAGCAATAAGACCATGAAACATCAAGAACGCTTCACCTGTTGATTCTGGATCTGGAGGATTTAATCAAACAAGTCGTTATCATCGAACACATTTTAACACAAATATATGTAATGAGGCTGCATCTATTATCACCAAAACATGCACTCAAATATTGGTCGCAATAGCATTGCCCATAGACCTAGCCATAGATCATGGGAAGAAGAGTTCCAGATTCCCCTCTATCCCCTCCCCGGCTGGAAGTTGGGTCATTTTAGGATGTAGTTTATTCAAACTGATACATCGGGTTGTCAGAAGATTGACAGATCCTTCATGAACCCAAAAACTTTGGGCTAACGCTCATTACAGTCGACAAGAGAACGAATACACAACAAAGTAATAACCACCGACAAGTGAGCATCTTCTAACAATGGCTTGTAATATCCAGACAGATTAACTCATTAAAAGTAAACTAAAATGGAAAAACCCAAAAGCTGTCATTAATAGTATCTACCTAAATCTTTGCATAGAAAAGCATCCGCTAAACACACTAATAACCAGTCTGGAAAGATGTAGGATGAGATATTTTACAAAAAGATCTTGTATAGTAACAACACCTTACCTTCCTAACACTTTAATTTAGAGTGTTCATGATTAAGCCGGAGGTTCTAAGAAATAAATTTAACTTTTCAAAAACCTATCCTCTCCAAACCTAACTCTCCTGAACAAGAAAACAGAAAGTTTTTATAACCTGGTGAAATTTGACCTCTCAAAACTTCTTCCCAAACAAAATCTGTCCTAACGCATGGGAAAAATTCAGGAAAATAAAAGCAATTGAATTCACATCACTGACTTGCGCAATTCTTCAGCTCCATGAGCAAAGTGGCACCTTTCTCCAAAAGTGCAAGATCCTTTTGCAAAGTTATCACAAAGCTTAGTTTTAAAGTTGTTTGCAGCAGAAGAAGAGCGCATAGGTGCATGCTTCATTGAAGGACCATGTGTAGATGCATGGCTAAGATTCTGAATAAGCTCACGAACCATAGCACTCGCTTGATTGATTTGATCAAAAGTACCCTCCAATTCAATGTTTCTCAAGTTTGGGTCCGTCTCATGCTCTTTTATGGAAAGTTTGGCCCCAGTGACACGACAGATTTGCTTTGAGTTGACACCACCCTTCCCAATGACAGCACCTGCAAGGGAAGCATCAATGCTGATTTTTGCAGTAGCTGAGGCCCCAAAGCTAGACCCATGCCCTTGATAGGGAGGGTCCATTTGGCGGCCAATCCTACTAGGAACGGATCCCATGGAACGGGAATCATCATAAGATGGTCGATTAGGCTTCCCAAGCTCCCATTCACCATGGGCAAAATGGCATTTATCCCCAAACTTGCAGCCTTCGGCTGAGTTGAATTTAGTGCACAAGCGGGTCTTCACAGCTGGTGGAGATGAGCCATCCGGAAAGGATGGTGAAACACCCAAATTTTTGGACGCTGGTGGAACAGTTTGATTACCTCCTAGATTAAGTATCTGTGATACAGCCTTGAAGCCACCTGGAACATAGTGTAAGAAGTGACAACCCTCACCAAATGGGCATCCAGAAGTACTGCAAACAAAAAGTAGCAGAGCATCAGAAACTGAAAAACAGACTACTAAATAAAAGATTTCCAGGGCAGCATCATGTGCATTCTAATCAGAAGGCAAGAGATTATACAAAAAGACAACTGAAAGGAATTTTCTATGACTGGAAATAGACATAGAACTACATAGAATGTGTATCAGTTAAAAATTCTAAAAGAACAATTCGACAAAAAGGATTTTTTATAATAAAACAGTATGTGGAACAGAGGACGTAAACAGACTTCGTTGGAACAACTGATAATTACAGAAAAAAAATGAACGTAATTCAGCAGGTAACAGAGCTTGAAGCTTACATACAAGCTACACTATCACATTATATGTTGAAAGCATTATAAAAACATCTTACAGGCACAATCATAACAAAATACAATAGAACAATCAAATCCACAATTAAATACATGAAAACCTAAAATCAGGAAAGTTCAAGTTGACATTACTGAAGTAATGTTTTTGGCAGTACTTAAAACATACCGTAAAAGTATAAATTATAAAATATTGAAAAGAACAGCCATAAAAAGTATGCAATAACTCAAACTCTGTTCTCACTCAAATATCATATTACACTTGTACCACAACTTTGGTTACCAATGTACCCGACAGTCCACTTGCATGACCATATAACAAATTGTGCATAACAATAAGATGGGCAATTCTATCCAACCATGAAACTGCTTTCTGTTAACATAAACAGAAAGTAGTAGTTATGCACTACTACTTTCAGAAATCAACTATTAATCAATAGCCTCCGCTATCAAGATTACAAGAAACACCTGTACCACAGTTTTAACTTTTTAATTCATTAGTCCAGATCATATAGACTTTACGTGTAAAATCCTTAAAGATAGCAAATTTTGGAACTCATAAAAAATAGAGAATAGATTGAGTAGTATTTTACTTAGATAGGTGAAGATTATAACCTGAAAAACTTTGTGCATGGCTTCGATTTGCTTCCTAAACCAGTTGAAATGGATTCCATTTCTGTTGCAGAAGATCAGATAATTTTTCTCAGTTAAGATTTCACCGAGTTATTAATCCTTGAACTTTAAGAATATTTAATGTTACCTTGAGAAGTCTAAACAGCGGATGATAATTATTTCTTTTCTGAGCATGAATTAATCAGATTTACATCACCTTTTTACAGCATAGATTAACTACAAATCCCATTACATGCAACAATACACTAGCAATTAATGCAAGGTTATCGTAAATTTAATTAATTACAATGAAACCCTCACGCTCAAATTCCATCCTCGGTGGAAAACATGTAGAAAGAAATATTAAAATGCTAGGTTGCGTTTTTTTTAATTCCTGGTAAAAGAAATATTCACAGCTATAGACAGAAACTGAAGCTAAATTGAGTTTCCATTTCCTTAATTTGGATGCAGAACACACCATACTTTTCATTTTCAAAATTCATCTTTCAAATTTAACCTTCAGCTCTTTATCTGAAGTTACATGCCAAACAATATAAACAAACAAACAGAAAGATACACAAGCAGATGCAATACTCCTAAAACTTAATCTAATGAACATATAACCACAGCAGCAAGAAATAACAATCACTTTTTGTAAAAAGAACAATATAATTTTTTTTCTTAAAAAAACTCAACTCACAAACAAACTCAATTAGCCAGCGAGTTCTATCTGAACAAAGAAAAGAAACATTACATCAATTCAGCTAATTTCTAGGGAAACAAAACAGAACTCTGAACAGCAACCTAACTGTTAAAAGAAGCAAAAGAAAACCACACAGAGAGTAAAATAACAAGTATAATGAAATAAAACCTTAAAAAAGAATAAACTAAAAATAAAAGCAGCAAGAAGAACGAACCTTGCTTAGATTTCTTGAAACTGCCATTACCGTTAAAAGAAGCGTCTGGCCTGCCTCTCTTGCGACCGCCACTACCGTGCTCCATCAGAGAACGAACCACTGGTACAACTTCTACGCAAACTGGAAGAAATGAGTAACCGTAGAGAAGAATACGAGATGGCTTAACAATGAAACCCTAAGAGAGTGAGAGGGAGAGGGAGAGGGAGTTTAGGGTTTCTAGTGGATAGAAAAGGGCGGAATCAACATTTAGGTTTAAACGAGAATATAGACTCGCGCGTTGCTGAAAATGGGATATTTATTTATTAAATATTTTAAGTTAAAAACCATTTTAATTATTTTACTTTCAATAAAAATATAAAATCAAAAATAATTTATTATTATCAACTGATTGAAAGAATTTTAAAATCCTAAAATTCAATTAAAATAATCCATAAATAATACTCAGACTCCTCAACCTCTGTTTGGAATTTTATTTTTATTTTATTTTTATTTTCATTTCCTAGGAAAAAATTAATAATAAAAAATAAAGGAATAACTCTTATTTTCTTTACTCCCTTTATTTTCCAAACAAGAGATTTTACTTTTTTTTTATATTTTATTCTCTTATTTTCTTTCTGCCTATATTTTACCTCCCACCAAATAAAAGATAAATGTCTAAAAGGACAATTAAAAAGTCTTTACATCTTAACTAAATAAATTTAAAATAATAAAAATAAAATATGCATGAATTTATAGAATTATTTTTTATATTACTAAAACATTTTAATTCATGAAATAAAAGTTTTAATTTATGAAATAAAATGTTTTTTTATTAATTGTTAAAAAATGATGATATCTTAAATTTAAGTTATTATAATTAATGATATATTAGAGATTGTCAATTGTTTTTTAATGAATCTTATGAAAATGAAAAATATGTATATTTTATTTTATTTAAAATAAGATATTTTATAAAATTAAGAATAAATATGCATATTTTATGAAATATAATATGATTTAAATATTTCTTTTATGAAGTTTGAAATATTAGATTTTAAACGATATTTCAAAAATATCTAATTTTAAATGTTTTTAGGGTTTAAAATTTTTATATTTTATATTTTATTTAACTTTAATAAATTTATAAATATTTTAAATTAAATATAATATATATATATATTTCAAATGACTTGTTTGTTAAATTTGTAAGGCTATTAAATGTGCTTGTAATCAATAAAATAAATTAGCATTTCATCCACTAACTGGTTTATAAATCAAAAAAATATAACTAGTAGATGATAATTTTATTTTCTTAGTGCTTACAAATTTGTTTAATAAAACATTTTATGATATATTGATAATTTAATTAATAATTTAATTAATATATAAATTTATAATGAAATAGTTTCATACATTTTTTAGGCATTTTAATAACCTTGAGCAAGATTTGATTAAAACAAATTTTCAAAGTTTTTAAAATCTATGAGAATTATAGAATTTTAATATTTTATTGAATTTTATGTAAATTCCTACAATTTTTAGTATAAATATTTATTAAATTGAATATTTTTTAATAAAAATTATTTTGATAGAAATTTTAGCTATTAGAAAGGAACTATTTTTTTAAAAAAATCATTTGTTTGTAGTAATGAATGTATTTTATTAGAAATTCAATAATATTCATTTTTCCTTTCTTCAGTAATATAAGTTGGTAATATAAAAATTATTTTTAAAATTTTTATTTATATATGAAGTAAATTAAGTTAAGCAAATTATAATCAAGTTTTTAAATTAATATAAATAAAATTCATCCAAAATAAAAGAAATAAAATTGTAAATTAATATAAATGCAAATTTAAACCTATAAAAATCTAAACTTAAAATAACTATAAAGTATCAACAAATTAATCAAAGTGAATTCATAAGATCGCTATTTAAAAATCTAATTTTTGAAGATTATCATATATTTTTCTCTTTTTTAATCTTTATTGTTTTAGACTTGATGCTTGAAAGTTGTGTATTTTCATTATTATTAAGTTCTTTTCTTTATAATGTGTTCTCATTGTTCTTCATTTTATCATAAAATCTTTACAGGAGAGCTAACTTCATTTTCTATTATGCAATCCTATACACATGAAGGAGGATTTGAAAATATTAAAATTTTATATTTTGTGAGATGGTTATCCATATAGATAGCATAATTCATATAATATTGAATTCATTATGTTCACATGTTGTTTGTTGACTATTGAAACTGGGATCCTAAAAATCAAAATTTACAAATTTGAAAGTTAATATAAAAACATTATAATAAAAATTTATTTAAAATGAATGCATCTTGACTTAGTATTTGATTATATTGCTTTATAAGATTTTCATAATACTAAACATCATAAAATTATAAACTTTATTATATTTCTCAATATTCAATTTATTAATTGATTTTTTGAACATGACTTTTTTTTATCTAGAACAGTATCTAAATTCATCACATAGGAACATTCTTCAATTGTTGTAGAACTTTGAATCAAATTAACTCACATATTGTATTAAATTTAATATAATCCATTAAATAACAAATAACAATTTGATCTTTTAAATATTAAATATTAAATAATAATTTTTTATTTTGTATTTGTTAGAATTAAATTATTATTTTTATCTAATTTCATAATTGGAAAAAGCTTGTTCTTCATTTAGAAATATATTCTTAATTTTTATATCTACAATAACAATTCAATAGGAAAAATCCGCGAATATCTTTATGCATATAATTATTGTACTTAACTTATCCAAATAAAAAGGAAATTGACAATAATTTATTGTGATTTTAAATTAGTTTATCAATAACAAATTAAAATTGAAACATAAAAGATGGGTTATAATTAAATGATCTATTAATTGAAATAATAAAATAAAGAACAAATTCAGTGAACAATACTTGTTTGTGAGTCAAAAGGCTTTGAAATTGAAACAACAATTGAAAATCATGAAAATTATGATATGAAGTACCATGAAAAGATCATATTGTTATGAATGAGGGAAGTAATATGAGATTTTATATTAGTTGTCATTATTTTGAATTTTAACAAGTTAGTGTTTGGAAATTTTACGGAGAAGAAGAAAGATAAAGAAAATCATAAAGTGATCCACAAAAACATTATTGTGAGATTTTTTAAAAGAAAATGTTTAATAGGGCAATTGATTATATAAAATAAAGAGATAGAATTAGCTAACGTATTTGTAATATGTGTTGTATATAAAAACTTGAAAGTTGGAAATAATTTTAATATGCCTTAAATTGTATATTTTTTCAATCAAGAGTTATTTTTAGTATTGTACATTTTTTACATATATCATATTAAATTGCGAGTCATAAATTATAATTCAAAATATGAAATTATACCTCAACAAAATTTTCCTTTAAATCACTTGCAAACTTTTCAATGAGTTATATAGCTTTATGATCCCAAAGTATTAAAGAAATGAATCCAATTTCATTTATTACTCTGATTTGAAGTCTATATATAAAACATAACAATTTTCAATGAGCTTTAATTTTTACTCAAGTGCAATTATATGTTTTCCTCTCTAATCTAGAGCTTTTCTCTCTCCTTAAGTTAGAGTTTCCTCCAAAAGTTAGCTTTTTGGCCATTTTCTTTAGCATTTTCTTGCTTTCTCCATCTAAATATCTTCATTGCCTTTTATTTCTCTTCTTCTATTATTTATTACTCTTTTATAAGCTCACTATCTTTTTGTTTCTTAGGTTTTGGTTATTTTCACATGGAGGACATAAATCTCATAAGATCAACCTGTGCACAAGAAGTTGTCAGACCTAGTAATTGATCTATTTACAAATGAACAAGAGGTAGGAGATACAACTAAAGTGGTCCTAGTGGGTCAGATCCTATCACATAGATCTTTAAATGCTATTATTATTAAAGTGTCGACAACGAGTTCCTGGAGATTAAGATCTGATTTCAAGGTCCATAAAAGAGCACCAAACAAGTTTGTGTTTGAATTTGATTCTAAAGAGGATAAACAATCTATTCTTAATGATGATCCTAGGTTAATAGCAAATCAACACCTATTGCTTAAAGAATGGCCACCGGATAGCCCATTGATAGTCTTGATTTTTCTCTTACTCAATTTTGGATTCAAGTCCATGATTTGTCTCCTAAGCAAATGAATAAGGAAAATGCCATAAAGATTAGGGAATTATTTGAAGAAGTCAACCAGATAAGTATTTTAAGGAAGATAAAATTGTTAGGTGGTCATCTTTCCTAAAGATGAAGGTGAGTATAAAAGTGGCAAACCTATTAGTAGCTAGATTTTAGAGCAAAATAAAATCTAGTGTAACCCAAATTCTAAAGAGGATAACCCAAACCCAAACCCGATCTCGTGTGGGTAGTGTAACCCCTCCTCCTCTCCATTAAAACCCAATCTCTTCTTTCCTACTTCCACTCAAACTCATTTACCTTACAACCAAAAACAAGAAACCCAAACCCTTCCAATCACTCTCTCTCACTACCCTAATCCCAAATCCCTTCCCCCCTCAATTTTACTCTCTCTTTCTTTTCTTTTTCCCAACCCAAACACTTAACCCTAACCGCACATCTCTTTCCTTATTCTCCACTTTATCTTTTGGTTTCTCCCTTCTTTGTTTCTCATTTCATATTTTGCTTGATTTAGTATAATCTAGGTGTATTTTTCTTTGTCCATCATTGATTATTCATAATGGGTTTTATCAAATTGGTTGCTTATTAGGTCTTGCGGGTTTTGTAAGTGCTTAATTCCATCTTCACCATGAGCAAACGGAAGGTTGGGGAATCATCTTCCACCATGCCACCTCCACCGTTCCAAATTACCCATCCAATTCAAGAGGAGAGATATGCCAAATTACATTCTCGTGAAATGATTGCTACTAAGTTCATGGATGACATTACTATTGAGAGTTTAGATTGTAAGAATATGATTTATCATTTTATTGATCAATTGGGTTGGAGGGACTTTATCTCAATTAGGGAAGAATCTTTGAATGAGCTGACACTAGAATTTTTAAGTTCAATACGAGCCCAATTGAATCCTCTTCTTGAAAATTTTGATCTTGTCAAATTCAGTTTAGGTGGCAAAGCTTTTAGGTCAAATTTGGATGAGTTAAGAGACATATTTAGAATGCCTTCTTCTAGTATTGATGATTTGCCTAGCGATTTTAATGTTGTTACCATATTTGCGGATCACTCTACTTACGAAGCCAAACAATATGATTGTAGCAGTTCTAAGGTGAATCAAATCGGATGCCCTCTGATTAGGTATATGCTGACTTTGTTTTCTAATGTAATAATACCTAGAAAGGAGGGATCTAAGATTATTGTTTCAGAACTTTTTCTTATCAAGTGTATGAACTCTGGTGATAAATTTGATGCTACTCTTTGGATAATTAGAGACTTTATAAGATTAAGGGAGAGCTACAAGAATACTCCAATTTGTTGTGGAGGTTTAATTACTATACTGGGTAGACATTTTAGAGTTCTTAGAACCAAGAAGATTAAGTACACCCTTACTCCTGGGCGCCCTTTGTTAGATTTGCTCTCCTTATCTAATAAGCGTCTCATCAAATGGTCAAAGGAGACAGGATCTTACTTGTTTGTTCAGGGAAATGATATGCTCTACGATATAGGCTCTAATTGTATTCCGCATACCTCTTCTCTTCTTCTTGTACCCTCTTCTGTTCCACTCCACCAAGACACCCATTTTGAGCATCAAGAAAATCCTGAACCCACCCTTCATGATATCATGTCTCAGCTAAATCACATCACCATGACAGTCAACTCAAATACACAAACCCTGATTGACCTGCATGAACTTACATAGACCAATGCTCAGAGAATTCAGGCGATTCACAATCGTATGGATCGTTTTGAAGATATCTGCTTTGGGTACTTCCAGTATCAGGGGTACCAACCTCCACCTCCCCCGCCAGAGACATGATGTAATGTATTTCTGCACTCATTTCTTTTCTGCATTATTCTGTATGTCATGCTCATATGTTTTTCTGTCATTGAGGACAATGCCTATTCTAAAAGTTTGGGGTGGCATTTATCCACATTTATCCTGCTGCTTTGCATGTATCATCTCTTTTTTGCATCATTGGGTTGTTAAAACTGACTTGTATGCTTGATATGCTTCAAAATTTTGTTCTCAAGTTTGAATTGCATTAGTCTTGGAGCTAGTGAGCTATAAGTTGCTTCAATTCAAATGAATTGATTGATAAGTACATGTAGTGATCAATGAAACTTTCTTTTGTCGAGTAAGTTATTTGAACCCTTTAATCCCCTAGATCCCTGTTTTTACCCTTGTTGAATTCTAATCACTTATACGTCATATTCCTAAACCATGCTTTCAAGTCCAATTGAGCCTTAATGAAATGGATAATTTTGATGAATAAGTTAAGTTGTTTATGATTCAACTAATGGATCAAGTGCAAAAGTCTAAAACAAATATTATCTCTAGACTTACTCCTCTATTCATTGATTAGTAGATAGGAAACGGCATGTAGCCCATGTGGTGTTCTAGATCGAAAACATCAATGAGCATGAGTATTTTGTTCACCACTACTTCTATGTTTTGATACCTATTAGATAGGGACATTTATGCATACCATGATTGTTTCTAGTCGAAAAGCTCAAATACACGAGTAATGAACTTGGGTACTTCAGTTGAAAGTTGATTAACCAGGGGCTGGTACTGATAATGTTTGCCTTCGAGCTAAAAACTTACGACTTAGTAATTCAGTCTAGAAAATTGTAAATGAATAAGTTAAGAACAAAAAGCTTACAATCCGCTGATCTATCTGTTTTATTCTATAAGCAACATAACTTTTTTATTGAATCACCCTTTGATTCTTGTTCAATTACTTAGAAGCATATTATATTTTATGTACACGTGCATATATGTTGAATTAGAATGCTACAATTGTAATAAACGATGTGATAGACTGATTAGGGTTCTGATTCCGAATTCGACTAAGCGAAGTTAGCAACAATACGTGTATTACATCGATCTCGTTCATATTGAATTCTAACAATTTATATTTCACCTTGACCTATAGATATTTTGTTTTTCTTTACTTGAGAACAAGCAAAAGCTTAAGTTTGGGGTGGTTTGATAATGTGCATTATCAATATGTTTCTTCATTCCTAAGTAATCATTTTTAATCACGTTTTCATACATTCTTAGTGGGTTTAACAACATGTTACATGATAATTTGCACACATTAGCATCATGTCTTACATAACACGCTTCATTCACATATTTAAGTCATAATTATTCATTTCATTCATAACTTATATAGTTTTTATAGAATAGTTGCATTTCCTTATAATTAACTTAATGTAGTTAGAATTGGTTGCATAGATTAGATTTATAGGTGTCATTTTGTAATCATTTATTAGTTCTAGGTATTAGAAGCTTACCCTTTTGAATTTTGGTTTAGTTTTTAGGACTTTTCTGAGTTACACGAGTCCTACACGACTCGTGTATGGCCTACACGACTCGTGTAGGCCTCGTCCCTCCCCTATTTCTCTTTTCTTTGGTTCCCACGAGTCATACACGACTCGTGGATGGCACACACGAGTCATGTATGATTCGCCATCCATCTTTTTCTTAGCACTTTGCTACCCCCGAGTTGTACACGAGTCGTGGACATCATACACGACTCGTGGATGGCTCGGACCTCCACTTTGCTCCCTCATTTCCACCCTGACGAGCCTTACACGACTCGTGTAAGGCATTTTACGTTGTTTTAACACCTTTTTCCTTCACCATTAGATCAGGGAATGGAGGGTCAAGATTAGAAGGACAGTTCTTTAGGGAATAAAATGTGGGTTGAGTGTGGGAAGAAAAAGGTCAGTCACATTTGAGAGAAAATTAGGGTTTAGGGAGTGAGAGGAGAGAAAACTAAAAACAGCAACTAAATACCTTGCTAACCGATTTTAATTCATCTTAATCGACAGCAAGCGAGCTATCAAGGAATTGAAGAAGCTTGCTAGGAATCCGGATTGGGCAAGTTGGAAGGTCTGAAGCTGGGAGCAACTGAAGAGTTTAATTCTCTAGTTTCTCATATTAGTGATATATTCTTTCTTTCCTTTTATTACTTTCCGAATTGAACAATGGTTGTTATGATTTCAATATTGTCCGTTCTATCATTTCAGTATTTTTACTTTATGACTTAATCGAGAATTAAGGTTGGATGATATGATACTGTTGCTTTATTTTATTTGATGAATCAATTGATCTTCATGTTTCCATATGGGTTTTTATGTTCTTAATATATATTCTGTTAATGAGATGATGGCCAAACTCTTTAATCGAATATTACATAGTTGTTTAAATTGCTTTGAAAGAAGAACTAAAATAACTGATCATATATGGGAACACCTAATCCTTAATTACCTAGACATAGGAGTTATTGTATTAGGAAGCTGAATGTGGTTTTGAATTCATCATTGAAATAAACTTTATGGTCACGAAAGTAAACTGTAGGTCTATCTTCAATAGGTAATGAATTTCTGGAAAGAAAGTCATTACACTTAAGCATTGCTTTAAGATTTTAATTATTCATTTCATTCATAACTTGTATAGTTTTTATAGAATAGTTGCATTTCCTTATAATTAACTTAATGTAGTTAGAATTGGTTGCATAGATTAAGATTTATAGGTGTCATTTTGTAATCATTTATTAATTCTAGGTATTAGAAGCTTACCCTTTTGAATTTTGGTTTAGTTTTTAAGACTTTTCTGAGTTACACGAGTCCTACACGACTCGTGTAGGCCTCGTCCCTCCCCTATTTCTCTTTTCTTTGGTTCCCACGAGTCATACACGACTCGTGGATGGCACACACGAGTCGTGCATGATTCGTCATCCATCTTTTTCTTAGCACTTTGCTACCCCCGAGTTGTACACGAGTCGTGGACATCATACACGACTCGTGGATGGCTCAGACCTCCACTTTGCTCCCTCATTTCCACCCCGATGAGCCTTACACGACCCGTGTGAAACTTACACGACTCGTGTAAGGCATTTTACGTTGTTTTAACACCTTTTTCCTTCACCATTAGATCAAGGAATGGAGAGTCAAGATTAGGAGGGCAGTTCTTTAGGGAATAAAACGTGGGTTGAATGTGGGAAGAAAAAGGTCAGTCATATTTGAGAGAAAACTAAAAACAGAAACTAAATACCTTGCTAACCAGTTTTAATTCATCTTAATCTGTAGCAGGCGAGCTATCAAGGAATTGAAGAAGCTTGCTTGGAATACGGATTGGGCAAGTTGGAAGGTCTAAAGCTGGGAGCAACTAAAGAGTTTAATTCTCTAGTTTCTCATATTAGTGTTATCTTCTTTCTTTCCTTTTATTACTTTCCGAATTGAACAATGGTTGTTATGATTTTAATACTGTCCGTTCTATCATTTCAGTATTTTTACTTTATGACTTAATCGAGAATTAGGGTTGGATGATATGATACTGTTACTTTATTTTATTTGATGAATCAGTTGATCTTCATGTTTCCATATGTTTTTTTTAATATTTCCTGGACTAAGTAGTTTATAAATCAAAAAGAAAAACTAGAGGATAATTTTATCATATGATTGTAATTTAATCAATTAATTAATTTATAAATTTATAATGAAAATAACTTTGACATATTTTTTAATCATTTTAATAGTAAATACTCACTTATTTCAAAAAGATAACATTATGTAATATTGTATATAATTTAGGAAAATCAAAAAATATTTATTATTTCCTTTATATTTTCACATGTCTCCATTAATTACATGAAACTCATAAAATTGCATTAATTAATAATGAATATCATTCATATTTAACTCTAATTTATTGTTTAAAAAATCAAATGGAACTACCATTTTGAAACATCCAAAAAGAGTAAACCAAATGATGAAATTTAGAGAATTGATCCTGATGTGAGAATTTTTATTCCACCAAAATAAATAATATAATCAAAACCTTATAATGAAATTAACATACCAATGATATGTTATTGTTTGGTTCAAAGAATTACCACAAATGACATGAAATTCCTTTGTAAATCTTAAATAGATATGCTTGCTTTAAATAAAAATTAAAGTTACTTACAAATAAAATGAATTCCTAAAAATAATGGACTGAGATTAAAGCTTAGTCATAGGTTTTCCGTAAATTCCACAAGCAATCATGGGCATAGGGCTAAATACCAATGCAAGATCCCCTGACTACTAAATTGCCTAAATGACCGTGTAAAATGTCATCAGCCTGAAGAACGTTCAAAAGCATCAACACAATCTTTTTAACTCTACATAAAAACATTATCCTCAAGACCCATAATTGATTCAACAGTAACCATATTCTTGAAATGGGCATATTTTCAAACTATTGAGAGTGGGTCTATAAAGATGTTATAGTGTTCATTTATCATCACCACTTGGCCAATTAACCATACCATTTTGCAACTGAAACCCTATCCTACTGCCTCTTTTGAGTGTTGTCCCAATCATGCAAAACATATTATGCAATTGCGGCCATTTAACCCTCAAAGCAAAATTTAAATAAAGGTTACCTGCTCAATGCTGCAAATAGCTCCAGCTTGACAAAACTTGTCATCCTTCTCTCAAATGCTGTTTTCTTCAAATGACTGGAGCAATGAGGAAACAGAATCATGGCTCTGAGGCCAACAAAACAAGTAACTAGCTAGCTTGAAAGTCGAGGAAAAGGTGCAATTTCTGCAGGAGTAGCTCATGGTTTCCAAAAAGAGGCTTGACGGTAATGATCCAATCATTTTCAAGAAGGCTTGCTTTGTCACTTGTGAGCATCTCATCATGGAAAGCGGATACAATACAGTAAATTGATGTCCTCAGCACATCAGCTATGGCATAAGCTTTTGAATACATTGGACCAGTTCTCTTTTTAGCCACCACAATATCACGCCTTCCTGCATTCGGTGCAGCCCATTTAATACCCAACGGCCCCATCAACTGATGAGACTGCAAGTTGGTCTTCTTCCCCATGAATGCTTCAACAGCAAGAAGGCAAGATAAGAGTGTTGAAACAACAGCAGCATTGCTACCAGACAGTTGAGCCACCCCAAATCTGTCCTCCGTGTGTGAGCGAGCAGTTAAAAAGGCCACTGTCCTCGTACACCATGCACATTGCTGAGTGAATTGGCAGCCATTGTCAGATTGGTAAAGAAAATAATCTCACTAGTACAAATATACAAGTTGATTTTTTTCTCAAATTTTCACCAATATCTTATTTTATCATTAAGCTATGATAATCTCTTTCCAGAATTTTAATTTACATTGGTGCTTCAAAGGAAACACCCAGAATAATCGAGAGAGCAGCGAGGAGAAGAGTTGTCCGTACTCTGTAATTTAATGACCTTTTTTTTTCGTTAATAACCTGCTATCCAATGACTGAAAGTTGCTTTTTACAGCAGATGATTCAGAAGCAGATGGAACAAGCAGAAAGAGAGGCAAGTTAAGCCCTTGAAATTACTTATTTAAATAAACCAAGTACAAACAGCGGGGAAGGATATTATGCTGCAACAAGATTTCATCAAGCTACAAGGACACAAAGTTCCCAATTCTAGTTCCACATTACTAGTATAAAGAGAAATTGGAATCATTCTATAGTTTGAGCTCTACTGACCATCACAAAGGACCAACAACAGCTGAAGCTGGTAGATTCAACTAATGCTAATAAAAGAATTTGTACCAGGTAAATTCAATTTTTATAGATTATATGCCGCAAGAACATCTGTATGCAGTATTAAGAGATCATACAAGACAAATGATACTATGCTCTAACCAACTAATTACTCAAATTACTCTGAATAAGCTGCTAAGATGCTTAAACATGCGTTCTTTAAATTTAACAAGTAATCAATGTCCTCTAAGAAATGAAAAGACAAAAGAAATGTATAAGTGCAATAAAACAGACTAGTAAATACCAACGATCATTGTGCAGCATCCATGTAGGAAACCCCCAAGAGAATAAATGGATCCCATAAGATTGTCAAGAAGAATGTTAACTGATAAAGACTTGAAAAGCTCAAAAAAATACTTTTTTCTTGAAGCTTATTGGACATGATATTTTTCAAAACAGCAATTGCAGTGTTCAATATTTAACAAAAAATAAAGTTGATTCATACGAGCAACAAACAGCAGAAAACCAAGTAGTAGCCATACCTAGGAGGCAAATTCATTCATCTAAATAGCACAGAAAACATATAGGACTTCTGGCAACACAATCTACTGAATTATTAGATGGATTAAAAAATTGCAAGCACTTTAACATCTTCCTTACATTTTTTACTAATATTATATAGACTCAACTAATATTATTGTTCACTGCTACCAGACAACAAACCAGTCAAATCAAACACAAGCAAACATTTGAGGCCTGCAAATCCAGTGTCTAATACACCAATCAAACAAAATCTTTTGTTAGTAAACAGCCTTTCCTCTTTAATGTCTAATCCAAACACGTCAACTCACTTCAACCCTAAAATCTCTGTTGCCAGGGATTAGAGCATTCTGCAATGCTATTGAAATAATATCACATGTAATCATACAACCCTTCCCTACAATTGTTTATCAAATTAAATCAATTTGCACTAATTTTCTCATTTTCTGAGAATTTCCAACATCTAGATGCTCTAAATTCCCTGTTTTGAACCTTCCTTCTTTGTCATAGTTGATCCTAAAACTAACCCTACTTTCTGTCCTGTAAAAAAACTGTACATTCTGAAAACCAGTTTTCTTCCCATAAATACCATAGAACAGCACTATATCTCTGAATATACAAGCGTTCTAATGTTTCTTCACTTTGAGTAATTGGCAATAACATTTTACAGTACAAAACGGCATACATGCCAGCAATGCAAGACATGCTACTGGATGTGAGATCTGTTGTTTCCACATTCTAGCTCTTAGTTGATTCAAAGGTAAGTTGTTTTCCTTTCAAGTTCCCTGACTCTTGCAAGTTGCACCTCATTCATTATTTACAACTTTACACCATTCTAGATATGTTTAGTCTAGATATGTTTAGTCAGACATCCATTTATCAATACCTCTTGATAGTAGCACAGCAGAAAGTTGATTTACATTATTATTTCTCTATTGTTGACTTGGACAGTTTATCATCAGATGTTCTTAGAAAAGAAAAGAATATACTGTATTGGATAACAGGTCTTCGAACCCATAATATAAATAAGATGTATGGACTCCAAACTTGCATATTAAAGAGCCTAGATGTTGAGAAGAATATCTAACTCTGACCTGTCCAGAACGAGAAAATGCTTTCAATACTAAAAACTTTACACATAATAAATCAAACTCACCTGGAAGTTGTTCAGGGGTTCATAATGCTTCTGATCTAGTTGCAAATCAGTTTGTGCCTGCAATTGATTTGATTGTTGGTAAGCCTTCTCAACAGATTGACTTTCAAAGCCTTCAGCTAAGGTAGATGCAAGCTGTTCCAGAGGACGCAAGCATACAGCTATAACTCTTTTGTAAGTCTCCCCAGTTTCTTCAAAAAATGCAGCTCGCCGCCAGGTGTCAACATTGTTTTCACAAACCATGCAAATATCAAGATATGCAATATACTGTTGAAGAGAACCAGGAGGGCTCTCCTCCAAAGCTGCTAGGAGAGGCTCACTGGGGTTAGTTTCTGCTGCTGCTGATCCTTTTGGAGGTGCAAACACAAACCTTTTTGTATGTAGCACCTTCATCATAAAACCAAGATGTCAAAACTCAAGAACAAAGGAGATAGTTTGGAAGTGCAGATGTTACGTACTAGTCATAAACCATGTAACAAAGACATACAAGTCATTTGCATCATGTAAACTTTAATCCCAAGAAATAGAAAAGAAATTATTTATACTGTTAGCTTTAATAGATCATAACATTGAAGATCAAAGATGGCAATCAATAAATTACATGCAATTCTCTCATCTTCAAAAGGGGAGACAGATTTACTACATATAAGGCAAACAGACTTAAACTGTGATGAATGTGCTATGAGCCTACCAAGGATATAAAACATATTGAACTCAAATGCTAATGTATGACGCAACTCCAGGTTTGATGCCTAATAATTCAATGAAACCAAAAGCCTTCTGCCAACATTTTCCATTGGAAAGACTAACTCATTCTACTATTACTCAGAATCATATTACCATCAAATTTAAAGAACTTCTATCATTGACATCAGCATTAGTTTGAGAACACTTTCTTACAGGTGACAAGAAAGATGGCTGAATTTGGTGAACCACTGGAATAAACATTTCATATCTTATTCAACATAAGATGTTGGGAATTAAAACAGATAGACAATAATTTCCATTCTATCTTTCTTTGCTACTTCAAGTAAACTCTGAACCATGAAATTAGGGAAAAAGAACTTCTTGGTGACCTTGTACTCTGAATTTTACACATGCTGGATTAAATTAAACACAAAGAACAAAGTGGCATGCGTAGATATTCTCCCAACATATCACTGGAAATCCTTAATCGTGAATTTTGTAACTATTTATTTTCTTTCATAAATAAAGAAAATATAAAGTAGTAAAATTATTTAATAACAAAAGAATGAAAAATTATTAAATGTTCTCCATCAAATGTAAGGTATTTTTTAAGGATGGAAACATTCTCCACACCCTATTTACTTCAAGCAAAGCATTGAATAAAAGAAAACAATTTCTGTAAAATTGTCTTGAGTTTTTTTTCCACCTTATCTGGCAAGGGGAAATTATCAAATAGAAAACAGATGGCATCATTTTAGAAGCTTTTGCAAAGATACAACAACAGTTTTTTGGCACAACAGCAACAAGATGAACCAGATAAACACAAGAACTGACCTGATGTAAATGGTAACTCAATTCCCAGCAAAGAAACACACAAAAACTTCCAAAGAATAGGATAACCTGCTCAGCGATAAATTTCCTCATTGTCACATAGTACTTAAACTGATTAGGAAGAAATATGAGCAGCACTGCTGAAAATAGGTAGCCTACAGCTGAAAGCTTTAAAGCTTGTTTAACAGCCAGAGGAATCCTCATTTTGAAGCTGTAGAAAGGAGGACGCTGTTAATAAAAAAAAGAAAATCAGCACTGATTAGTCTATAGCAGAAAAATGAATCATGAGATGCACTAATGCGGCTAATGTGCACACAAAAGGGAAGGAAAAGAATTATAACTTGAATTGAAATTAAACAGAATCAACAGTTATAGACAATTGACACAAATCAAGAAAAATCAGACATGGAAAGGAAAAGAAGCTAGCGTTACAAAAATGTATTGGGTTAGCATTAGGAGCATGTCAATTATTATGTAGGCATCTATGATAGATAAAGGAAACTACAAGTTAGATATCTGGTATGTAATGAGCCATTTAAGTGTTAATAGAAATATTTTTTAGTTTAGTTGATTAATTGTATTAAATTTTTTGAGAACCATTTTTCAAGT
Source organism: Dalechampia spathulata (assembly GCA_948192965.1). Taxonomy (NCBI): domain Eukaryota; kingdom Viridiplantae; phylum Streptophyta; class Magnoliopsida; order Malpighiales; family Euphorbiaceae; genus Dalechampia; species Dalechampia spathulata. The sequence continues at coordinate 26,384 of CANYBF010405640.1, forward strand.
TGTTTCTTGGCAAAAAATTATAAAAGGGAAAAGATATCTGAAAATTTGCCAACCATAATGTGAATGGGGCCAATACAATGCTAATTTCCTATATTAAACAAATATCAAAAGATAAGAAAACCATAAAAGTCCATCTATTCCTAAAAAGAAAGGTAAAATTGAAAATGAGCCGTACAAATAAGAGAATCCTAATGTTGTCATTTATGCCAATGTAAAGCTGCAGAAGAAAGATGACTGATAAAGCATAACACCTCTCCAATCTCTAAGCTTATGTCCTCGAATTGGATGTAATACAATATAAGAAAACTAAACGCAACAAATATAAAAAATGAACATCAAATCACAACTTTAGTATGGTTAAATTTATAATCTCAGATTCTGGTGTCCATATCCATCTACACAGAACAAGCAATTTACATAATTTCTAGTTACTTTCCTCAGCTAATTACATTGCTAATGCATTTTTATTCTGATCATAATCGCACTCTGAGATGTTAATTTAACCATTTTAAATGTCCCGTAACATTAAAAAAATCTAACTGAACTACCGAGTTATCTAATTAACGGTACTTCAAACAACATTTAATCATAACTACAATTCACAGAATGTATGTTAAAACAATAGAAGGTACTTTATAAGTTAAACTTTATTTTGAAACATATTAAACCTATCTTGACTAACCATATGGATTTAAAATCGCAAGAACATTATAGACAACATTCACAGAACGGCACTCGAGCTACTTCTTTCAAAACAAAAAAGAGCAAAAAAAAACTAACCTGAATAATAGGGAACTCCAAAACCCAACGCTGCTTATGAATATAAAAAGCGGCATAAAACAATCCAAAACCAATGCCCCGAAACTCATCAAACCCGCAAAAGCACATAACAGCCAAAAGCCCCGAAACAGAAGCAGCAACGACAAATAAGAACAAGCGGAAAAAGAGGTAGAAACGGCGTCGAAAATCAGGGGAAGAGAAGGAATGAGAGGAAAGGAAAAGGAAACGAACGAAAGCAAGGGAAAGTTGGAGAGGAGAGAGAGGAGAGAAAAGGACAGGAGACGAAAGAATGGAGAGAGAAACACAGAAGAAGAAATGAGAGATTTGAAATAAGAGGAAAGTGAAGAAGGAAAGAAAGAAGGAAGAAGAAGAAGACGAAGAGGAAGACAGGAGGAGAGAGTTAGGGGTTAGGAGGTTGAAGAGAAGGTAAGTGGAAGAAGTAGTGAGAGAGTGCCATATCAGAAACCCTAGAAATCTGTTTTGAATTACTAATTGAGGTGATAGTGAAGAAGAATAAGACGACGACGACGACATTGTCGGGTTGATTGGATTTTTGGTGTAAGAACTGGAAGAGAGGGGTTTTAGAATTTGGGGGTTTTTTGTAAGGGAGAGAAGCGGGAATATCACGCATAGAGAGAGAGAGAGAGTCGAAAAGCACGGGTCGGACGTGTCGGACGGGTCGGCTAAAATTCAAGCTTCCTGAATTCTTTTTATAAAAAAAAAAAAAATCCTCCCGTGTATTTTTTTAAAACTTATAATTAAGTAAAAAATAAACAATTGATATTAAAATGAGAGTTAATTTTGTGTAGCGATTCAAGATAGGTGACATAACATATAAATTTGAAAGAAATTTGATCACAATAAGTAAACAATAAACAATAAAGAATTGATATTAAAATAATTTTAAATATTAAAATAAATTGTTATGAAATAATATATTTGGGAAAACAATCACAATAAAAATGTTTTATATTTCAAATAAGTTTTATTTGTAAATATACTCATCCACAATAAAAATGATTTTATTTTATTAAAGATATTGTTAAGTAATAAAAGGGATTATTATTAATGAAAATATCAAAATATAAGTTTATCTATTTAAAGATATAAATAATGTAATGTTTAAAATAAATTCCTAAAATGATATGGTTTTAAAAATAATTATTTAATTAGGGTGATCCTATAATTATTGCTTCTTATCTATATTTGAAAGTTACATTTTCATTATCAATTTTAGCATAAATTTCTTTTTCTTTTTATATTTATTTATTATTTTTGAAAAAATTATAAATTAATCACTCTCTACTTATATATTATTTTAAGTTTTCTTTTTAATAATTTATTCATTCATTTTCAATTTATTAAAGAAATCTAAAAAGTATTAGAATTAATTTAAAGACTATGATACTATTAAAGAAAATATATTTTTACAAACATAGAATCTAATAACTACTCAAGGATTATTAGGATTTACAACTTGCTCTATTTGATAATCAATTCTTTGAAGTGTTGTGAAAAATATTTTATGTTTTTATTTAATAAGTTTATAGATGCATTAAAATAATTCACATGATCAATAATAAAATTTAATAATCTTATTATTAGATCTTTATTTACTTTATGATCTATATGAACATAATCAAGATGAGGATAATTATTAGTCATCAGAATAAAATGTGTTAAACACTAATCCTAGCTAGCATGATAGAAGTGTCATTCAAGTTACTAAGATTATTTCAATCTTTCAATGTTGCTTAAAATTTTTTAAGTCAATCTTCACAAATAAATGTAACATATTTATAAAAGATTAAGTATATATCTTATAATGAATAAAATCCACTAAGCTTCCATAAAAACTTCAAACTCTTCTATGCTCATCACCAATAATTCTTAATATGAATTAAGGTTTGGATTAAGGTTCTTTTATGCTATGGCTTCCCTTTTTTTCTTCAATAAGATTTATAATATACACTCCTTTAAAATTTTAGACTGTTGTTAAAGAGGACTAAGATAAAAGCAAAAACTCGTAGAGATAAAGATTAAGAGAAAGCTATAATATTATTTATGCTCTCTTTACTTTATAAGCTAAAAGGTATTTATAATACAAAGTTGGTGCCTTTAATATTGTTTGCTAGCTCATAAAATTTGAAAATTAAAGCTAAAAAATAATTGATAATGATTATCCAACTTATCACTTTAGAATTTAAAATGAAGAAAAAAACAAATAACTAATGTCTCTAGTCATATTATCCAATAACCTTATCATTTTACACTTTGAAAAGATAAAATAATACAATAGATAAGGTAAAAGAAATCCTTTAACCTTATAAGAATAAGACACATGTACATATCTTATCTTATCAAGATGTTAGAATATAAATTTCTTAATTATACATCTTGAGGCTAACATCATAAGGACTCATCCCACTTTTGAGTGATTGACAGACACATTTATTATCATCTTATCATCTTTATCACATTCTTGCATTGTTAAATTCCCCTAAGTCAAAAGATGTTATCTTTGCAATCAACTATATTCTTCCAAATCTTAAAAGTCTTAAATTTGAAATTCATACTAGGACTGTTATCAACTAGCCTCAAGAATAACTTCTTTGCTTCTTCACATCCAGGAATGAATATATGATCTTTAATGATCCTTAAACTTAATGGTTACAAACATCCTACCATCTCTGAGAATGTAGTGCTTTAATCATAAGCCACCTTCTTTATAACAACTTTTAAAAACTCAATATAAAGAGCCTTGTTAATTAACTTAGTTTCTTTCTCACATCCTCATTTTTTAAGCATAAAAAGAATTAATGATTCGAGTAAATAAATTATCCCCTATACAATCAAAAATAGGGTGATGATGTAGAATTATGAAAATACGCATATTTCAAGGTGAAAATTGCAAATTTATGGAAATGATAGGAAATATTTATCAGGATTAAGAAATGATGATAAAACGATGGTAGACTAAGTCAAATGCGAAAAATGAGCTCGAATATGTAAAATCGGATCGAGTGATAATTTACACGTATATCGAGGCAAAAATAATTACGTATGCATGGAAATGCATGCAATTGAGGAATTAAGATAAATTATGATTTATTTTGGAGTATACATAATTTATGAATTAAGTATGATTAAGGATCATATAATCGAATTATACGAGTGAAAAATGTACGTA
>CANYBF010405668.1:0-28111 GCA_948192965.1 Dalechampia spathulata
AAAAATGACAAAAACACTAAATGAAACCCTAAATCGAATCCTGAACTGCACCAAGATGAATCAAGATGCCCATGAGGGCAAAACGACAAAGAGATAGGCTCGACTCATCCCAATCAATCCGACCGATCCAAAATTAGGGTGTGACAGGTACTATCCATACCAACAAGGTGCACCTACCTTTTCGGTGCTCATTCCGTAAGAACTCCATAGTTAAACGTGCTTGACATGGAGCAATTATAGGATGGGTGACCTCTTGGGAAGTTTTCTTGGGAAGCATGTGAGTGAGGACAAAGCATGCTGGAAAGGTCTCGTGTTGGGTTGTGGAGGCAGTCGTCTAATCAGGCTATTACAAGATTCCTCTATCAATCTTTCTATTATTGTAATAGAAAATTTATCTCTTATATCATCTTTTATACTTCCTAAAATTGATACACTAAAGGGCACAGTTCATCAATTCCCATCAATCATGTTGGCTTCTATCCTCCTAACATATCATAATCTTTTCCAGTTTCATAAAATTTCTTCCATCTACATTATATACTTGCTCTTTTACTAACAAGCAAAGCATAATAATCTGTATGGAGTAACTTTTAATAGGGTTATGATTTAATCATGACTAGTTTATGATAGATTATCCTTAACTCTTATCATGTTTGTCTTAGTTAACTTCATTATGATTTTATTTATTTTCTTGTTTGTGTACCTTATATATGGTGTTGATTTGAGATAAAGCCGACACCTAGTGAATTTTTACTTTTCTTTATTGCAAATGCCCTCTTTGACTACATGGGTTTCTATGAAAGCTTGATCCTATTATGGGTTTCTTGTTTTCGTTCCTTTCTTTAATTAAGGAGTGGAAAGACTTCATTCTTTTAAGCTTTCCACCTTTCTGCTTTCTCTAAAATAAAATGTCAATCCTAGTTGAGGAACCCCAAAGAGAGGTACAATATCATCAGAATGTAGGCTGCTTAAGGCATATAAGATTAACATATGCTAAAGAGCCGCTAAAAGAATTTTCTATTCATCAAAATAGCATGCATATAAATTAATAGATGTTAATATTCTAATGATATTTTCTTAGTAGACATACATTCCATGAAAAGTTTAGTATTTTACCTTTCAATGTCCAAGGCTTTTTGTATTTTGTAGGGTCCTTCCTAGTTAGCTTCTAACTTTCTTATGCTCGCTTCACCTTTAGAGATGTTTGCTTATTGAAGGATCAAGTATTTTAAGATAAAATCTTAAACTTTGTACTTTTATGTTAAAATGTCTAGCCATTCTTTCCTTGTACACAACCATTTTAACTCTAGCTTTCTCTCATTTTTCTTTTGTTATGTCTATTATAATCCTCATCAAATCATTATTCCCTATTCATTAAAGCAAGCCACCTTATAGCTAATCATGTTGATTTTTACTAGAACTACTATTTTAGCCCTAAAGACTAAGGAATAAGGGGTCTCTTTGATGGGAACTTTAGGTGTTATTCGATATACCCAAAGAATATTATGTACATTCCTCCACCCGGTTACCACCTTCTTGGGATAATCGTTTCCTGAACCCTTGTAGAATTACTCTATTAACTACCTTAATTTAACCATTGCTATAGGGATGAGCCATTGACATTAGTATATGGAGTGTCACATCTGCATGCACACAACTTAAGCATTTCATTATGCATTTCATAATCTTTGAATTATTGATTGATTGAGTCAGATATTAAGGTGATGTTAGAATGCTTGATTAAAGCTTTGTTTGATATGGTAATTAGTAATTAGGTAAGTTGTTACATACTGCGATTTGAAGTTGATGAACATATATGCTAAATGTGTTATTGGTGATTAGGAGTTATATGAGGAATGCGGCATATTATAATTTATAGAATCATTGCATTTAGTTTACCATGTTAATGTGTTCATTAATTTGAAAGTGTTATTGCTAATTAAAATTTATATGATGAATTCGGTATTTTATAATTATTAGAGGCTTTACGTCTAGTTTATTATGTAGGTATGTTATTTATTGGAAGTGATGCTATTTTTTATTAAATAATTAGGATATACGCATAATTATTAGATTTTTAGTTAAAGGAATTAAATAGATTATTTAATTATTTTAATTAGTTGAATATTAATATTAAGTATTGGAATGTGCGTATGCTTATTAGATTTGTTGTTGGTGGAATCAAGAAGATAATTGGTGAATTTTTATTTAATTGAAAATTAATATTAACTATGACATTAGAATTATAAGAAGATTATTATTTTTACATAATAATTTATTAGCTATAGATAATTATATATATAAATCTTTGTATTATATAATATAATTTGTTATTATATGTTGGTGGACTTAAGTTAGTTATATAGTTATAGATTATAAAATGTTAGGGGTATTAGGCGTGTGCATATTTAAGTTTATTATATAGAATATAATTTATAATTATATGAGGGATATATTAGTTATGAGGAAATTAATTATTAGAGGGAAGTGGGTGAAGGGACGTTTTCCATGCAAAAGCTGAGAGAAGGGTCCTAATTGTTATCTCCTTTGGCATTCTTTTCTTTTCAGCTAGCCTTGTGTTTTGTTCTTCCATTGTTCCTTTTCTCTTTGCCCTTTAAAGGAGGAATTCTGCCTTGTGTTTTGCTGGATCTTATGTCATTTTTGTTGAGGTCGGGTGGTTATTCTGGTTCTTGCGGTATTGGAGTATACATTGCGTAGGGAGGGGCTACTTTTTTATTGCATGAACTCTCCTTGTGCATTATTTTCTTGATGTTCTTGTGAACTATTGTTGTTTATCTTGGTTGTTATTGCACCGGATTATTGAAGGATCATGATGCTATCAGTTCCTTTTTTTCTCGTAAGGTAGGCCTATATATTGGTGTTTTGTTAAACGTGGCTTGCATGTTAAATTTGGGTTCTTCTTCTTCTTCTTCTCCTTGCAATTTGCATTTTCTTTATTTTGAGGATAAATATGGATGTTGCGGCAGGGAGGTTGTATTAAAGTGTTCTTGTTTAATATGGACGGAGTTGATGTAGGTTCTTCAAGAATTTCTTTTGCAAGGGTTCAGTATAGGTAAAGGACAGGATTTTGAAAGAAACAGAGTTGGTAATGGCTAATTTAATAGATTTGTGTATAGGGGCATGAGTGGGGGAAAACTTCTTGCCAATTCTATTTTCCTTTGATCTTTATTACTATTCCATTCTTTCTTCTCTTTTCTTGATGAGTTGTTGAGACTTGAACTTTCTGCCATTTATTTGTGTATTGATTATAAAGAAAAGAAGGTTAGTTGAGAGATATGATGCTTATGGTGTGGTTGCGTATAGATGGATACAAGGTGCTACTGTGGTTGTCAATGGTCTTTCTTATTTTGTGTTAATCATGCGCGTTTAGAGCATAATTATTACCGTTTGTGTGTAGGTAGATGATGGTGTTATAAATTGTAAGAATATGAATATAATGACTGTGTTTTGCATGGGATTTGGTGGTTCATATTGCGGTTGAATAGGTCTATGGGGTGCTTTATTCATTGCATTATTATAGGGTGGTTTTGGTATTGAAACGCATATTTTGATGGATTTGTATGCTAGCCTTGTATGCTTATTTTGACTAAACAGATGCAGGAAATTAAGTGAGGAGTAGTAGCTCTTTTTAGCATCAATTCAGATATATGTTAATTAACTTAAGAGATGTTGTATATTAATTAACTTAATGCCGATGTTGCCTTGCCATGAATTGACAAATGAACCAATTTGTTTGCAATTGTGTCTATTATTTGCGACAGGAAATATATGATTTTAATATTATATATTCACTACTCCCATTTTAAGTTACAGCTAGGTTTTACCATAGGAAAAAATATATGGTTGGGTATTTTATACTTATTAAATTGTTGTTATATTAAATACTTCCTTATATAATTTATGTAGAAATTTATACTTAAATTTTACATGTGCATAAATTGTTAATGAATAACAATAATTAAACATATATAATATGATATTTCTATAACCCTTTAATGAACAATTAAGATTACCTATTACTACTCTTTTAAACTACGATCAATATATGTTTTATTAAACCTTAAAATTTTTATTTAATATAAGTTTTGTAAATTATTGATTTTATGAAATTAGTAGACCTATAATTTAATTAATAAATAAAATTATATTATCATAGGTTATAATAAGAGATGTATTTTGGAAATAAATATTACATATTTATTATTCTTAATTAAATTTTTTATTGACGATTAAATGGTATTTTCTTTTATGTGTTATTTTTAAGTAGGAAATTAGAGAAAATAATTATTATTATTTGATGCGTATACTATTATTGCCTAGCATGATTGTACGATTAGTAAATGATTGAACCCTCTGAGAATATTACTAAGTTTATATATATATAATTACAGGATCTACTGAGGAGCCTATTCATGTGTCCCCTAGACGCGTAGATAAGGGAAAAGCAACTAAAGGTCAGTGCTAACTACACTCGACTTAAAAATTTAAGTCTGAGATAATATCACACATGCATTGCATTATATATATTGGGTTGCATGCCTTGGAAATTATGAGAAACAATATATTATGCACTTTGACATTTTTATGCATCATATCATAAAATCACATTCATTCTTACATAATTCATCAGCATTTCATAACATCACTACATGGCGCTATAAGGACGAAAAAGTGAGGTTATTTTATACGCTGAGATATAGTCGCATGTTGAGATTTATGTATATATGGAAGCTGAGTACAGTCGCTTCCCATATGCTAAGTTCAGTCACGTATGTTGATTATTATTACTAAATGTTGAGTATAGTCGCATTCCAGAAAATGTTGTGATTATAAACGTGATTGATGAACTGTGATGAAATAATTAGCCAGATTATTTGAGGGAGAGTGCAAAACATTGCATTCTCATAAATTCATTTCATAATTGCACGTACACACATTCATTTAAAACTGAGATAGAATATTATGGTTATGAAAGTATATGAATTATTCAAGATGCTATTAATGAAAGGCCAAAATGAATCCAAGTTCTACGAAGCGGTGAGATGAAGGCTTTAAGCTTATATATGAGTGAATATGATTATACGGGAATTTAATTTGTGCGCTGCATTTAAATAAATAATAATAATGATGCTTATGCATATGATACTAAAGTATGTTTATATTATTACTTACGATTGTCTTGTACTTAGAGTAATTGGTATTGATATTTGATTACTTGCTTATACAGTAGTAATAGTTGTTATTTTATTTTATTATTTTTGATATTCTTTACACTTCAATATTATTATTCGTTGCATGCATTTTAATTAGCGCCACTAAGTTTTACTCAGCGTTTGTCATTTGATGAAGGCAGGTACGAGCACTTCTGAGGTTAGACGGAGGTAGTGGAGTTTGTTGGCAGTGTGGCTCATAGCTTTTGCGGACCTCGTGAGTGTAGTCCGGGACACATTAGGTGGACTCCTTCGGGTATTGTGTATGCAGTCTATGCCTCTTCTCATTTTTGGCAGTAATACCATTTTGTGTTGTATTGGTTATTACTTTTTTATACCACTTGGATAACTATAGTGATATATATATATATATATATATATATGTATACAACTGTGTGTTATGATAGACTGAGTATTGCCTCATCTTTCCTTGGTATCTGTATGCATGATATTCTCCAGAAATTTATTTAGTCATGCTTTGTACGCCTTGCGATGATTTTTGTCTTGTGAATTTTCCCTTATGATGAAATTCTAGGGCTTTAGTGAGGAGTTTCAGGGTTTCGTTACGGGACATGTCTTGACTAGGAGGTGTGACATGGAGAATATAAAGCTTAAACATGTTAACCATTTTAAATTATATTGGCATCAACAAGTAGGGTTGTTTAAAAAAATAGATTAAGCTAAAAATTAAATCAAAACAAACATAAAAAATCAAAATAAATAGTTAATTGATATGATGGTTTAGGTTAAAGTTTTTAATATGAAAAGTCCATATGGTTTAGTTAATTGATTAAACCATTATTAATATATCTATGTATATGTATATATATATATGTATGTATATATATTATTATTTAAATTGTATAGACATGGACTTGTAGTTTTAGATGGGAAAGTGATAGTGGAATTTATTAAAGCTGGATGGTTCAAATCTTATGAGTATCACTTTTTTATGTTTTGTAATTCTTTTTTCAAACCTAAATTAATATTAATAATAACAACATCAATAATAATAAAGAATAAATAATGGAATGCTAAAATCAAGAAAAAAACCATCTCTTTTTCTTACTATGTAATTAACATTTTACACATCTTTATACCAATAAGAAAGAAAGTAAGCTTGGATGCTTCTTTGTATAATTATTGTAATTAACTATACATTTTCTCATTTTTTATATATAACATGTTTCATTACTGATAACATAAAAGTATCCTTTTAATTACATAATTAATTGATTGATCAATAATGAATTAAATATCCTTTTAATGCATTAATGAAAGAGAAAATGCACAAATATATAATCTCTTATTCTTGAAATTATTTAATTTTTGTAATCTTGTTCTTGATAATGCTTCATAATTATATTTGGCTTAGGTTTTATTTATACTTGTAGTCTTTAATAGTAAGGATGAATTAATGTATATGTTAAACATATAAAATGTCATATCCAATCGATAAAACATGTTTCCATAAAATTATTGATAAATACCATATCATTAGGAATCCATTAATCACTTTATAAAGGATCCATGAAATTTTTTTTTCTAAAATAAAAACTTCTCATACTATGATCTTAATCTTCTGGCTCACCATTTAATTGACTATTATATTCATTGTTTATATAATAAAAGTTAATCACACATCCAGCTAACTATGTAGCTTTAACATTCTAACATGTTTACATGCATAAAATATTTTATTGCCTATAAATTATACAATAATGGTTGTATAAAAAAAATGTTTTCTAGGAATATATTACACTGCCAAAAGTGGATCTAAGGATTACACCAAATTTAAGAGTATCCTGGTTGTGCTAGTGTTTCACTATTTTGAATGATCCTTTGAGCTACCTTATCTTCCATTCATCAAATGATAAACGTTGAGTGTTTAACTCAATGGTGCTTAATAATGAGTGTGTTATAATTAAAACTTAATTAATCTTTTTATAACTTATATAATTTATTAACAAAATAAATAACAATAATCATAATAATAAATTACAGGTAAAATTTATTAACTAGTAAAAATACATAATCAAAAGTGAAATAACATTTAGTATATTTCCTTGGCAAAACTCATCATGTTCTACGACACATCTAGACTATATTTTCCATTCTATATATTAATATCATAACAATGATATATTATATGTTAATAAATGCAAATATGCATGACATTCCTCTTCTATAGGTTTCTTATTATGCAAGTCAATATTAAAGCAATGATGTTATATGTCAATGAATGCAATATGCATTGCATACCTCTTTTCTGTATCATTTCATCATTTCTTTATCATCACATCAATCTTTGTTTTTAATTATGTACAATCTATACTAGGTATATTCTTAATAATTTATTTTCCCAGTATATCTGTTAGTGTATGCTCTAGAGCATCATGTTTTATTGTACTTGAACGTTTTAATCAATGAAAGGCATTATTCATTATTTGATTTACTTGAAAGGCTTTTAATTAAATAATGAATTCCATGATATTGGAACAGTACAAGGGAATTCATAAAGCGTTTATGAAATGAGATTCTTATGGTACGCAAATGTTCAATATCTAGATCTACCCTGATCAATGTATTAATAAGAATGGATATTATTAATGCGGTTAAGATCAGCACATGTTTGACTTCCTTAGGGGATGATTCTCAGTCATCATGACATGAGTTATCTAAAGTGAACATGTGGATGGGCAGTAGGGGACTGACTCATTGGAGACCTTGCCAGTGAGATTTCATATGGATGATTAATCTATGTCTGTGAAATATATCACACTCATATCAGTAGTGCAAGTATACTTAAGACTTGAGATAATAAGGTTATCTTAATTATGGATCATTATGTTTTGACTCCTATGTTTTATTCCTCCATAGGAGGCATTCATAACTTGGAGATTGGATATAATGTGAAGTAGTTGAAGGTGTTTGTTTATCAATAAAGGATTCACCACCTCAGATTAATTGTAGGGGTTTTATCTCATTGATTCATGTTACATCTTTATTCAGAGAATATCTGGCCAGGGTGGAATGTCCATTGATGAATGAGTTCATAAGGACATTTTGGTAATAAAGATGATAGAACATGAAACATCAATTTAGGGCATGATCTAACACACTTGGTTATGCATTGAGTTGATGTTAATCCATACTTAAACCTAAATGAGATAGTGGACGGTGAAAGGAGTTTATTACATGGGATCTGATATGGAAGGGTTGTAGTCAAACTTATGACCTCTTGACATTTTGGGTAGTCATGATGTGTGACTAGACACCGCTCTTGATTTACATATGAATTTATATGTTGCCAACTTGTCAGGAACCCAAAAGGTTGCAAACTAAAAGTTAAGAGATCAAGAACTTAGAATGGATGTTAATGAAATAGTGTTATGAGATAACCTATACTTTATGTGTTCATTTGATAGAGAATGAAAAGAGATTCGATTTGATACCAAGATCACTTAATTCTGATGAGTATAACTCAAGATACAAGTGATTTAAGTTGGTATGGTTGAATGCATGCCTTATACGAGCTTAAATGGACTTAGGCCCAATGTGAGTGTCACATGGCCCATATGGACTTGCATTAGCTTAAACCCAATATAATTGTTATAAAACTTATTCATATGAGATGAATAAGTATTATATTATTAAAGAAATAAAAGGTCAATTTTAATAATATGTTATACAAAAATTACCTAAGTAACCTTAAACCTAGTTAGGGTTACATTAGGTTTAGGGCTTTTATTATTTATTAATAGAGAATACAATTATATGATTATTGCTTTTGGAGAAAAATGGCAGCCTTTTTCTTTCAAGAAAAACCGAAGCTAAATGAACACAAGAAGAAGAAGAAGGAGATTCACTTGGAAGAAGCGAATCAAACATCATTTCTACTCTCCTTTCTAAATCATTTTACTAGTCTCTAAACAATTTAATTTTGTAATCTGGATTACTAACTTGATCTCTTGACTTGTGTGGATAGTTTGGAGATCCTCTACACTTGGGGATTGAAAGTTTGCTACAACTTTTCTGACGATCAAGAAAGAAGGAGATCAGCATCAATGTAAGTTTTACACATCCTCCTTCTTAATTTTTCTATTATGTGATGTGTTATTATGTGGGGTTGCAAAGATCCATAAAATACTTGCTTTGAAAATTTTAAAATTCACCTTCCGCTGCTCTACAAGTGTTTTAATTAACCAATAAAATATCTCTCAATGAACAAGCATTCTATAATCCAACTCTTGTTGCAATCATAAAGCAGAGGTTGTTTCCAAAATAAAACTTTAAAATTAAAGATTCATAGCAATGTTATTAAGCACAACCACAACAGTTATCCCACAAGGGATTCAGAAATCAATTCCCACAGAAAGAGTATCTAGCCACTCATGGCTTACAACAAGAATACAAGAAAAGTGAGGATTACCAAGAATAGGAGAGAAACCTAAACAGCAGGCTACCCAGAATCTGTATCTCCTTTCTTCTCCTCCTCTCCTTTTAGTAAAGTGCTTCCCTTTAAATCTTGAGTGAAGGTCACCCATGCTCCAACTTGGATTTTTGTCCATTTCTTTGCCCATTTTCTTCTTTATGATGTGGACTCCATTGCCCATCAATGCCCCTTTAAGAGTTTTTCTTTTCTTTCTTCATATGGAGTCCATTTCCTTCAGGTCCACAATCATGGAGTTAGAGTCCACGATCATGGAGTTAGAGTCCACGATCATAGACTTGTCTAGTAGCTTTCATTTTGGGCTTTGGCTTGACTCCACGATCATGGAGTTGAAGTCCATGATTGTGGAGTTGAAGTCCACGATCGTGGAAAAATCCAGTAGGTATCGAGCAATTTTTTCATGAACTCCACGATCGTGGAGTTGAAGTCCATGATCGTGGAAAAATCCAGTAGGTCCCTTCCATCTTGGCTTCTCTTCCACGATCGTGGAGTTGATGTCCACGATCATGGAGTTGCTCTTCTATGCACAAAGCTTCTTGTTTCTTCTTATTTATCTTCTTAAAGCTACACACTTAACACACACATCAAATTCTACTAAAAATAACATAATCAAAGCATAACTTAACAAAATCAATGCATAAATATCACTCAAATATCTAAAAACATAATGCATAATCACACACATCATACATCATTTACATACTACTTATAATCTCTTACATGAGTATGATAACTTGATGGAACACAGCTCTTAATAGAACTATAAGGCCAAATATGATTGTTATTTAGGGATGTGAATTGTAACAACTCTCTGCTAAAAATAAATATTGATTTAATGGAATATATGAACCAAATGTGTGTAAATACGGGTGTGTATGATGTAATCTTTGACAAGATATTGGGGTTAGCAATGTGTATAAGAGTTAATAATTAAACTAGAGAGAGAAATGAGTCTCTCACTAAAATCTTGAAATGAATTAGGTTGTGGCTTTATGGTTGTGGCTTTGTAATGTGTGTGTTGAGTTATGTGTCTTTGTTTTGGAATTTATATTAACTTAACAACAACCTTAGTCCATGAATTTGTTGCGTTTTTGTGATAAAATTCCATAGTGTTATAGTATATTACGGGAAGCACATTGATCTTGGCCAATTGGAGCAAAAGAATATATCATTTGAACTTGACAACTCTTATATTACACTACTCGATAAGACCATTGAAACCATTAAGTTATGGCCAGAATTTTTGAGAATAGGTTTGCATATATGCTAATAACAAATTCAAAAAAAAACTCATTATAATATCTGTCCAACCTTAAGAGAGATATATATGAAGCTACCGCATTCCTTATGCTTAACGCTAGAATTTTTCCAACTAAAGTGCTCAACAAATAAACTAATTGATAGCATATATGTGAGTGGCTAATTACTTGGTAATTCCCTACCTAGTACATACTAATTAGGATAGTTTAATTAGGATACATTCAATTAGCACCTGAACACATCCATATAAGGAATAAATATGTTCAATAGCTTACTAATCGAGAGGATAAGGTGTGAATATCATTCTTATAATAGATACTTTTATAACAATATTACATTACACCATTAGTAGATTAATTGATTAATGTTAGGAGGCATACATAAATAAAAATAGGGAGCATTTCATGGGGTCATGTGAAGGATAATATCCTTTAGTGGAAGATGGGCAGTTGAATCATTCCTTAAAATCATATGACTATGCCTAATAGTGAAAATTATAGTTAGGAGAATTTAAATAGTGATGTCTACATATTTATAATTATAATTATAAATATACATATTATAATTATAATATATTTGTTGGTATCAGAGCCTGACTTTCTTTATTGGGTAGAAATACATAATAAAAGATTTCATTTAAGTAATTGGTGAAAAATAATTTTTAATTTGAAAACGTTTTGGGTATGCTAAGTAAGTCCCAGTTGCAGCTGAAGAATAGGCATTTTAGGGCAGTGAGGGCAGTGACCGCAATTATTTTGGAAAAAAAAATTATTATCACTAATTATTAAAAATGGAACCTTTTTTGTGTAAATCTATGAGCAAGGCAAAGTCTGAGGATTCTGAATCATTAGAAATTAAAAGAATAATTCATAAAAATGAATTAATTTTAGAAGATTTTAATAAAGCAATAAATGAGTGGGAAATACCTAAGGTTGATAAAGATCAAATTTATAAAATTCTAAAAATAAATTTATTTAAAACAGATTATGTAATTAAAACAAAAGAAAGAGATGTACAGTTAAGTAAACTATTTGAAAAAATAAATTTATTATCACCTAAAACATTAGATCATCATAGACGTAAAAAATATAAGTATATTCATATTGGATTAATTAAAGTTGGTATAAAGCCATTAACAAGAGAAAGTTTAAATACGAGTATTTTGGCAGTAATCAGACATGCAAGATTTGTAAATTTTCAAGATTCATTATTAGGATCAATTGAAACAAGTTTAAGTGAAGGACCTATATCATTTGAAGTATATCCAGATATGACTATTTCATTAAATGACTTAAATATTTTAAAAAGCATGGTTTTAGAAGTAAAAACTCATAATTATAAAATGTTGCAAGGGTCCATACCAATAGTATTAATTTATAAAATTCATTATAAAGCAATGATTTCTACATTTAGAATAAAATATAAATTACAACCTAAAATTGGTGAAAGTAGATTTTTACAAGTTGATATAACTAAAACAAATACGGTAATTCCAAAAACTATACAATGGAAAGATATTTCACTTCCAGATGAATGGATGTTAGAAGGGGAAGTAGCACCTCCAGAACCTGAGAAAATAATAAAACCTAATGTTAACTTAAGTAAAATTGAACAAGTTGAAGATGGTAAAGTATCTTTAAAATTTAATCGTAGAAGTATGAGTAGTAGGTATACAGATTCATCCTCATCCATTTCAACAGAAGAATTAGGAAGAGTTTCAAAATTACCATCGGTAATATATGAATTATATAAAGAAAATGATTCTGAATCAATAATTCAAACATTAATAGAACCAAGGTTTTCTACTTCAAATATTCTAGAATCCAATAAAGATCTTAAAATGAAAGGAGTAGATTATAGTTTATCAATCCCACAAGCAGTATATTCAGAACCAAGTTCACTTGATAATTATTTAAATCAAAATACTTTTTCATCTTTAAATTCACCATCAGCATCGGCCATAATAGAAAATGTGAATAATATGGATAGGGAAGTTAATGTAATTAGTAAAGAATTTAATTGGAATAAAGAAGAGTTTTATAAAGAAATTACAAACTAAAGAATATAGAGAAATTACAAAAAATAATGAAGTTAAATGATTTTAGTAAATTGCAAGATGAATATTTTGAATTTGTAGACCAAAATAAAATTAAAATAAAATTTTTTAAATGGTATAAAATAATGAAAGAAGATCATATTAGTCCAATAACAGTTAGAGATAAAAGACTACAGTGGAAAGTAAATGATAAAACAATTCAAAGTGAATATCCACCTAAAATGACTAGTAAATTTTTACATGGAGAAAATGAAATAACTTGTTCACCATTTAAATTAACAGTAGAAAATGATCCTTATAGGAAAATAATATAACAAAATAATTTCAGCAATGCAAACTTAGTAAGTATTAGCAATCAATTAAAAAGAATAGAAAATTCATTAAAATTTAAAGAAACGGAGACAGAAATCAAAAAGGAGTTAAAATCACATGTTTTTAATCCATTTCAAGTTTCAACATCTAGTCAAAAAGAATTGAAAATAAAAGACAATGATTTTGTAAAAGCCATAAAAGATCAATTAAGTAAAATAGAATCATCATCAGAATCTAAGCAAGTAATTCAAGATACTCCACAATTAAAAAGTATAAGTATGATAGAAAAATATGATATTAATTGGGACTCTGAATTAGAACAAAGTCAAGCAGAAACAAAAGATATAAAAAATTTTGAATTTGAAAGAAATCCAATTTCATATAATAAAGAAATAATGACAAAAGTTAGTATGACACTTGATATAGGATTAATTGATAAACCAAGTGTATTATCACAATATAAATATAATGCATCTACAGTATACGAATGGAATATAGATGGTCTATCAAAATATAACATATTAAATTTATTACAACAAATGACAATGACAACAAATGCTTATAGAACCCAATCATATGCATTAGATAGGTCAATTGTTGAAATAATAATTGCAGGTTTTACTGGTCAATTAAAAGGTTGGTGGGATTGTCACCTTACTGATCAAGATCATTTAGAAATATTAAATGCAGTTCGTAAAGATAATAATAATTTACCAATATTAAATGAAAATGGGGAAGAAATTCAAGATGCGGTTTCTACATTAATATTAACAATATCTTTACATTTTTTAGGAGATTCTTCTTATATTAAAGATAAAAATGCTGAACTATTAAGTAATTTAAGGTGTAAAAAATTAAGTGACTTTCAGTTTTATAAAACCACATTTTTAACAAGATTAATGCATAACAAAGCTTCTAATCAAGCTTTTTGAAAAGAAAATTTTTTGGTAGGACTTCTATTTTTCTTAAGAGAAAAAGTAAGAAATAATATAAAACAACAATTTGGTAATCCAATTCCATATGATAAATTAACTTATAGTCAATTAATAAGTATAATTCATAAAGAAGGTTTACAACTTTGTCAAGATATTAAATTACAAAAGACTTTAAAATATGAAATACGTAAAACTAAATAAGAATTGGGATCATTTTGGAAGCAATTTGATTATGGTATAAATTTAAAAACTAAAGAGTGTAATGGAAAATGTTCAGTAACAAAACCTTATAAAAAAATATAAAAGAAAACATTATTATAAAAAGAAATATAAAAATCAAGGTAATCAAGAAGAATACTATAAAAAGAAAAGTAATTATAGAAAACCCCTAAAAATATAATAAACAAACATTTAAACCACAAACTAGTAAAAAATCTTATAAGGAATTAACTTGTTATAATTATGGACAAAAAGGACATACAGTAAAATTTTGTAGATTTAATAAAAAATTAAATGAATTAAATTTGGATGAAGAAATAATAAACAAAATTCAGGAATTATATATAATTACAGAAATCGAATCTTCAGTAAGTGAAAGTGATAATCAGATAAATGAATTACAAACTAGTTCATCAGAAAAATCAATAAATGTATTAACTAAAGAACAAAACTCTATGTTAGAATTAATAAACCATATTGATGATATGAATGTTAAAGAAAAATTTCTTGAAAAATTACTTAAAAGTTTTGATGAATCAGAGAAAATTAAAGAGATTATTCCTAATAAAACCTAGACTTATGATTTAACAATGATATTAAACAAAAATAAAAATGTGCAATCTAGACCAACAGTAACTAGCTTACAACAAGAAATAAAAGAAATAAAAATTGAAATAAGGGAATTAAAAGACAAGTAAAAAAAGGATGCCTAAAAGATTAAAATATTAGAAAAACAATTAGAAACATCTTCTGACTCTTCTAAAGAAGAAAAAGAAGAGAAAATATCTGATATAAATCAAATAAATAAAGAAGAAGTAACAGAAAATTTTATATTTTTATTACAAGAGATAACTTCTCAAAAATATTTAATAAAATTAACATTAAAATTCTCAGAAAATTTTGTAATTGAAACTATAGCATTATTTGATACTGGTGCAGATTTAAATTGTTTAAAAGCAAGTTTGGTACCTAAAAGATTTTGGAAAGAAACTAAAGAAAAATTGTCAACAGCAAATAAGACAAATTTAAAAATATTAGGTAAAACTGATGCTTCAATAATATATCAAGATTTAGAAATAAAAACTATTTTTATGTTATCACAATAAATAAATCATATGGTAATAATTATTGGAACTCCATTTATTAATTTAATAACTCCATACTTAGTGAAGGATGGATATATAAAATTTAAAATAAGAAATAGAACAGAAAAAATAGATTTCACAGAAAAGCCTAAAACGAAGAATTTAAATTTATTAAAAGCTTATTCAATCCAATAGTTAGAAATAAATGCATTAATAAAATCAAAAAATGAGCAGATAAATAATTTAAAAAATAATATTTACTTGAATAAAATAAATGATCAACTTAATAATGATTTCATAAAAAATAAAATTAACCAATTAAGAATCCAAATGGAAAATGAATTATGTGCGGATCACCCTAATGCATTTTGGAATAGGAAACAACATATGGTAGATTTGTCTTATGAAAATAATTTTGATGAGAAATCTATAACCACTAAAGCGAGACCTATTCAAATGAACCCTAAATTAATAGAATATTGTAAAAAAGAAATTAAAGATTTAGAAGATAAAAAATTAATTAGTAAATCAAGAAGTCCATGGTCATGTGCAGCATTTTATGTAAATAAAAGTGCAGAGATTGAACGAGGAACACCAAGATTGGTAATCAATTATAAACCATTAAATGTGGCATTAAAATGGATAAGGTATCTAATTCAAAATAAAAAGGATTTATTAAATAGACTTTTTAACGTAAATATTTTTAGTAAACTTGACATGAAGTCAGGATATTGGCAAATTGAAATTCATCCTAAAGACCGTTATAAAACTGCATTCACAGTACCATTTGGGCAATACGAATGGAATGTCATGCCGTTTGGTTTAAAAAATGCTCCTTCCAAATTTCAAAGAATAATGAATGATATTTTTAATCCATATTCAAAATTTTGCATAGTATATATTGATGATGTTTTGAGTTTCAGTCAAACTATGGAAAATCATTTCAAACATTTAAAAATATTTGGTATGATTGTAAGAAAAAATGGATTAGCATTAAGTAAAACTAAAATGGATTTATTTAAAACTAAAACTAGATTTCTTGGATATTATATAGAACAAGGAATCATCAAACCAATTGAGAGAACATGGGCATTTGGCAAAAAATTTCTTAATATAATAACTAATAAAGTTCAACTTCAAAGATTTCTTTCCTGTTTAAATTATGTAATTGATTTTTATCCAAATTTAAATCGACTGATAAAACCATTGCATAATAGGCTAAAAAAAATGTGGTTTCTTGGATTAATGAGCATACAGATATAGTAAAATATATAAAATATTTGGTAAAAGAAATTCCTTATCTTTATCTCCCTAATCCAAGTGTTTTTAAAATTATTGAAATAGACGCTTTTGATTTTGGTTATGGTGGTATATTAAAACAAAAAATTAATAATAAGGAATGTATTATGCAATTTACATCCGGTAATTGGAATCAAGCTCAATTAAATTATTCTACTACTAAAAAAGAGATTTTAAGTATAGTAATTTGTGTCAATAAATTTCAATTAGATTTATTAAATAAAAAGTTTTTAATAAGAATTGATTGTAAATCTGCCAAAGATGTTTTAGAAAAAGATGTTAAAAATTTAGCTTCTAAGCAAATATTTGCAAGATGACAAGCTATTTTAAGTATATTTGATTTTGATATTGAATTTATAAAAGGTCAAAATAATAGTATTTCTGATTTTCTTAGTCATGAATTTCTACAGAATGACGAGACGAAAGAAAAATAAAGGAAAAGAGGTAGTATAATCAAGTTCTTCTTTTACTAAAGCCCTTTCAGACCATTTTGAAGACATAGTAAAACCCATTAAAACCCCAGAAGAATACCTTAAAACCAGAGACCTTAAAAAATGAATTACTGAGCTCTCTCAGTCTCCAAAAATAGTAAAAGCCCTCCAGAGTATTACATCCTCTTCAGTAGAGGAATCAGGTAAATTTTCTAAACCTAAAGAGATTGTACCTACTATAGGTACTGCTAGTCTATCTAAAACGGTAGATAGTGAAAACTTATCAAATCCGTTGAAGGCTGTGGATTTGCCAAAAATTCAAACTGGCCATTATACTTTTACAAATTATTCTAAATGGGTAAATATAACTGCTTTTGATTTTGAAATAGAAATTGAAGACAGTTTTAACAATGTTAATCCTTGGGAAGTTTTAAAAAAGTATTATCCTAAAAATTAGTATTTTACCCCAAAGGATTTAACAAAACCTCAAGAATATTATTTAAGTATACTTGAGGATTCTGAGTCAGTAAAAATAAAACATACTTTTGATAAAAATATTAAAAATGTTATTGCTTACTTTTCTATGAAAATTAAAAAAATAATTCATCCGTCTAATTGGCCAGCTCCCCAACTTTATACTCTTGTAAAATTTAAAGTTTTAAAACCTCATTATCTTACATACAGTTACTTTGACTATGTTGAGGCATGGAAAAAAGTATTTTGTATTCAAAATCCTACGTATACTCATTCTTGGTTAATATATTTTGATCAAAATATAAAGCCTAGTGAAATTCCAAGTTGGTTTTTAAATTGATGGCAATATTGTGGTATTTTTGATGAAATATTATCTCAAGAAGTGTTACTAGTATATCAGTATTTTAAAACTAATTTTAGACCTCCTCAAGGAGATAAAAGTATTCCTTCTCTTATGTACTATTATATGTCTTTCTTTACACCATGGCTGTACCAATGGTATTTAGACTTTCAGTATGTCTCGGGAACATATATCCCTATTATAATAAAAAAGCATAAAATAAAATGGTGGAATGCCTTTAAAAATACCACTACAGAGATATCAGTAGAACAATGGATGGCTAAAAGGCAAGCTCTCACGTATAGTGGAAGGGTAACCCTTCAAGATCAACCTTCATTCGGGTCCCAAAAGGCCCAATGTCAAGCTATGTTGGCAGCAGCCAAGACGCCTGAAGAATATAGTGCAATTTGTAACAGGTGTTTGAATGTTTAGGTTCAACATCTAAGACAATAAAACAAGCAAGGTCCAATTCAAGTATAGCATCTTCCAAGAAATCTCATGGAAGAAGACATAAAATTCAAATAAGTTCAAGTTCGAAGTCGACAACATCATCTAGTATGTCATCCTCCAGCTCAGATTCTTCAGACCATGCATAGAGTAATGAAGATGATTGTTATAATATTGTAAAGCCAATAAGAAGAAAAGATAAAAAGAAAATAAAAAAGAAAGATAAAAAGAAAAAGAAAGAAATAAAAAAGAAAAAGAAAAAAGAGTCCTCTGAAGACTCAGAATAAAAGGCAGAAGGAACCTTATTCCTTTAAATCTTTGTAAAAAATGAGACGAAGTATTTTTAGCAGTAAAGATTTTGGTGGCAGACAAGGCACTGTTTATCAACATTAAATGCAAAAAGTAAAGATTCTGGTGGCAGACAAGGTACTGTCCATCAATAGTAAAAGTAAATAGTAAAGATTTCAAAATTTTTGTTTAAAAAGGGAGCCTATCCCCTTGTGAAGGCATCTGACTATTAACCACTCTCTCCCTCACACTCTCTCTCAATCTTCTCTCAACCAATCCTCCTCCCTACTCTCTTCCTTCCATTCTTTTGTTTAAGAATTCTATTGGTAATTCAAAGTAAGTTGTAAATTGTTTTATAAATTATAAGCAAATTTCTTCTTTTATTTTCCTTTTCTTAAGTAAGTTATATCCTTATAACTAAAATTTGTAAGACCGTGTTGATGACACCTTCTCTTCTTCCCCCTCATTCAGACCTGATTCTGGGGATCCCAAATCAAGGTTGCAGGAACCTTAAACCATTGCATGTTAAGTTTGGTGCATGCTATATGATAAAATTTAAGATAATTTAAAAAGAATTTTATTTACTGCTCCGGTAAACACTATTCTAATCCATTGCAGGACATTAAAATTAATCACTGTTCTGATCCATTGCAGGACAATAAAACTATTTTGATCCATTACAAGACATAATAAAGTAATATATAAAAATACATATAATAAATAATAAAGTATATTGGCTGGAAACCCGATCTACAGTGCTATTGGTGTGAAACAGAGATTTTAACCCTGATGGTCTGGTATAACAACACCACGTACAAAACCTATAGAAAAGGGTTATAAAAAATAATTTATATGGATAAAAATATAATTATAAGTTTATTTGATATATTTTCAAGATTTAATTTTTGTATAGCTATTTACAGATTTATTTTTTATTATATAACATTTCAATATTATTGGTATCGAGTAATTAACTATTTAATTTACCTTGGTGTTTTCGATGATATATTAAATAATGATGAAGAAGATGATGATGATATAAAAAATATAAAAAGGAATATTAAGAAAAGTAGATTATGATAAAGAAAAAATAAAATGATTCATAAGCATTAACAAGTCACCAAAGAGAAAAAGAGTTGAATAATATAGTAGGAATAATCATATTTATGAGTTAACTAGAAGTTTTAGAGATATATAGATATTGGGTAAGTAACTGAGAGTATGAAATATTACATGAATGTCTGATCAATATATTGAAGTATTTAAATGTAACAAATGAAGAAAATAAAAGAATTGTAACTTTGAGTTTACGAACAAACAAAGACAAAGCAAAAAGAGGCTTGTGTCTAATAATAAATATATTGTAAATAAATTTACAGGTAAAATAAAAGGCATAACAATTCAAGCTTATAATGTAAAATATTATGAATGCTTTATTATTATTTATCAATGTTGGATATGTCATATATTGCGATATCCCAAAATGTCATGGATTTATAGCTGAGCCCTCATTATATATATGCATACAGGATAAAATCATGCATCATAAATCATTAGCATAACATTTTGGAGGAATAAGGGATGCATAGTTATATATATAAATATATGCATAAATATATATATAAATGGAAAAATAAGGGAGGTGCTAGTATATTTATATATTGAAATGATACAGAGATAGGGGATACAAAGATACTAGGGAAAATAAATTATTGAAAAAAACCTAGTATATATTGTGCACAATCAGAGATAAAGATTGATGTGATCATAGAGAATTGACAAATTTAGCAAAAAAGTGATTTCATAGAAAAGTGATAAATTTGTAGAAAACAAAAGAATGCATCACATTTACATTCATTATAATATCGCATAACATTATTATGAGAACAAAGGAATGTAACTTAAAATTTTCATTTATTGATGTCAAACATATTATTGCTATTATATTGATTAACAAGAAGATATTATGATTAATCTACAAGAAGGTTGATTAGTTTATGGAAATAGTTGTACAAATTTATTAATTATATGTTTATTATGATTTTATTTATCATTATATGTTTATTATGATTAATTACTATTTTAATTGGTTTAGTTATTATTTATATCTAGATTATTATAGGATAATTGAATTTTATTCATAACATACTTATTATTAGACACCATTGAGTTTTATACTCAACATTTATCGTTTCATGAACGTAGATCAGAGTAGTTAAGAGGGACATCTTAATCAATGAAGCAGAAATGCAATCAGGAGATTTCAAGACTTATATAACCCTTAGAACCATGTATTGGATAGTATAATAAATTCCTAGTGGATATTTTGTTATGCAACTATCATTATAAATTTTATAGGCAATAAAGTATTTTATGCTTGTAAATCAGTAAAGATACAAAGGTTATCCAATGTATGGCGTACGACAAGTGATGATAAAGCCATAAGTTATAAGGTAAATAGTTTTCAAAATAAATCAAATAAATTTCATTAATATATAAAAAATTTAATTAAAAATTTTAGATCCTTTGTAGAGTGATTAATGAACTCCTAAGTATATGATTTTTATTAATCAACCTATGGGAGAATGTTTCACCAATTGGGTATGACATAATGTGGTTCAAAACAAAGTAAGGTTAGTTGCTTAAGGTTATAACCAAGAGAAAGATATCAATTTTAATGAAACTTTTGCTTCAGTTGCTAAACTTTAAGCAACTTCACTTTTATATGCATTTGCATCTTTTAAAAATTTCAAACTTTATCAAATAGATGTGCAAAATGGATTTTATAAATGAGATAGTTTATGTAAAATAGCCTCCAAGTTTTGAAGGTTTTTAAAATCCAAATCATATTTTTAAACTAATAAAAGCATTGTATACCTTTAAGCAAGCTCCTAGAGCTTGGTATGATGGACTTAAGTATATTTTTGTTAGACTTGATATAACTTTATTTACCAAACTTCATAAGCATGACATTCTTATTTTTCAAATATATGTTAATGATATTATTTTTGGATCAATTAATGAGCTTATATGTAAGGATTTTGCAAGTTACATGCAAAAGGAATTCAAAATGAGTATGATAGAAGAACTCACATCTTTCCTTGGATTATAAATCAAATAAAGTAAGGAAGGAATTTCATCAATCAATCTAAGTACATAAAGGAACTTTTAAAGAAATTAAAAATGAATGATGCTAAAGTTTATGAAGCTCTAATAAGTCCAATAATGAAAATTGAAAAGATAAGAAAGGTGCAAGTGTGGATATCAAGATGTATTAAGATATGATCAAATCACTTCTTTATTTGACTACGAGTAAACCTGACATTCACTTTAGTGTGTGTTTGTGTCAAGGTAATCCTAAGGAGTCACATTTAGTTACTTTTAAAATGACCCTTTAGTATCTTAATGGTACTCAATACTTAGGTCTTTCGTGTCTTAAATATACTTTACTTGATCTACTTAGTAATAGTGATGCAAATTTTGTATAGGAAAAGCACTTTTGGGCTTGTCAATTCCTTGGTCATTGTCTCATTTCATGGTTTAGCAAAGAGTCAACATTTATGGCATTGTCAATAGCAAAATCCAAGTACATTTTAGTTAGGAGTTGTGTGGCATAAGTTATATGGATGAAATAATAATTAGAAGACTATGAATTGAAATATATAAATATTCTAATTTATTGTAACAACACAAGTGCAATCAGCCTATCTAAAAATCTTATACAACACTCAAGGACCAAGCATATTGAGATTTGGTATCACTTTATCATAGATCATATTCAAAAAGGTGACATTGAAGTAATTTTTATGCTTACTAAAAAATAGCTACTGATATCTTAACAAACCCATTAAATGAACATTGCTTTATGTCATTAAGAAGAGAACTTGGTATGTGCATTTTTAATTCCTGATTTAAAGGTATAACATGCCTAAAGCATTATAGTTTTTATCTCAATCACATATATGTTTTTAGCTTTCTAATTTTTTGTTTTACATATATATATATATTTATTTATTTACACTCAAAATATTTTCGTATATATATGTATATATTATTGGAAATAATTTTTGATTTTAAAATACAATTATTTTACTAAAAATATGAATTTTCTTTGTTTGATTTTTTCTTAATTTATGAAATTTATGATTTTGAAATATCTTAGACTAATGGTCTTTTATTGCCTTCTATGTTTACTGAGGAAATTGATTACTATTTTTAGAAGATTTTCTCTTTCCATCATATGATCTTATGCTTGCTTTTCATATAAAAGAAAATACAATCAGCTACTTCATCTCACTTGAAGTTTTCTTCTCCTTAAAACCCCAAAATCAAACCTTCTCTTTCTTAATCATAATGGAAAAGAAGAAAACCACCAAACCTTCACTATCATTAAGCAAAGAGAAGAAAGCAAAATTGGAAGAATCTAAAATTATCTTCTCTCCAATCATGGTTATTGATTGGAAAGATTTTTTAGATAGATTTTGCATATTAAAAATATAATCAAAGCTCAGTAATGGGAATTGTTTTATGTGTTTCAATGAACGAATCTATAGAAATATGGTAACATAGTTCTATGTTCTCAATCTATGACTGTTGAGAATGAATTTTATATGTTTGAGATTTAGAGAAGGAATTTGATGTTTACTACTTAAGATATTCACCAAGCCTTTGGAATTCTAAATGAAGGAATTAAAGTTTGTAAGAGAAAGAATTTTAAAGAAATTGATGGTTGTGACGAGTTGGAAGTAATGAAACAAAATTTAGGTAATAAAGATATCATGATTAGAGATCAAATAAGTGCATCAGTTCTGAAAGATAAGAATTATATCTTGCTTAAAATTTTATCATATGTTATCTTGGTTAAATTAGGAAGTTTTATCTATGTTAGTGACCTAGAAATTAATGGATGTGGCACATTGTTAATTAGAAACCTTTTAACCTATGCCATCTGATTATGTCTTGGATGAGTAATATGATCAATACAAAAGGATTGTTGTATGGTATGTATTTGACTATGTTATTCAGGCAGTTTAAGCTAAAACTGGATGGAAAAATGTTTAGCAATCTTTCAAAAAGGGATATGCTGAATGTTCAATTTCTTAGGAAAGGCAGAAAAAAGAGGAGGAGAAATAGTCTATTAATATTGATCTAACAAAGTTTGTTTAAAAATTAAAACACGTCTTGTAGAGCCAAATGTGTTTAAGAAGTCAATATGATCAGTTGATAGAAATGTTTGTGACTTTAAAGAAGTCTCTTGAACCCTTACTAAGTGCTTTACAAATTTGACTTCCTTGTGACCATTTCACTATTATTGTTTCAGAACTACTATTGGGTATTATTGTTATAGAGCTAAAATAGGTAGTTATGATAAATATTGAGGCTACTAAAGCTATAAATAATGCTATTAAAGAGTTGAGAGGATTAGGTGTCATGCTAGACATCGTATACAATGAGTCAAAAATAAAGGCAACTAAATTAAAACCATCAGAAGTAGAGGAACCAATCCTTCAGGATCCATAGGAAGATAAAGATGAAGAGGATGTGTGTGTTTGAGATGATTTAGGCAATAATCAAAGAGTCTAATTTTTGTAGGACTCTTTCACTTTTCATACGAGATTAGGACTCTTCTCTAGGACTCTTCTTTTTAGACTTTTTTTATATTTAGTAATAAGACATATAACTAGAATGAAGCATACACAATATTCAAGCAAAACTAGAAACTAAAAACACATAAATGACACAAGATAGAAATAGAAATAATTGAAAAAAACCCTAGGAATTAAGATAAATAAGAATTTACCTTACCTTTAGCTTTGACACCAAATGACGCGGAGCCCAATGGTATAAAATTTCATTTTCAAAAACTTCAATGTGTTTAAAATATTAATGTGTTTAAAACATTAAAATAAGCAAATTAATAGAAAAACATGAGCAATTATCTTGAAAAGGCTGAATATGCCACAAATGGATTTTCTATGGGCATATAAACAAGAATTACATATAAACACATCCAAATCGAATCATAATTAATTCAAAATGCTGCATCATCAAGTTAACACATCAAATAATTGATTCATTACATTTTCAACAATTAAACATGTAATAATCAAGCAAGAACATTAAGAATAACATAAAAATTCATTTGGCCTTATCAATGAGAGCATATGCAACATATAAATTTTTATCTCATAAGATTTCAACATATGTATTAGTTTTTCTTTTATAAACACCAATGTAATTCAATGAAAAATAAGTGGTTAAAATTTCAAATCCAAACTCGAACAATAACCCTTTTAAACATGAAAATATTGCAATCCATAATCATACTAAAAACTAAAATCTTTATCTATTCTATGCATAAATTGCAACACCAAATCACTTTGATACCACTATTCGTTTATGAAAATGTGTTTAGTAACAAAAAATCTAATTTAAAACTTTTAAAACATATGATTTCATCATATCTAGCAATATAATACAAAGAATACATCAATAATATAGAAGATCACCAAAGAAGAGATCAAAAACTTACTTTTATGCAGATCTCCTTCTTTCTTATTCGTCAGAAAAGTTGTAGCAAACTTTTCAATCCCCAACTTAGAGGATCTCCAAACTATCCATAAATGAAATGATAATGATTAGTAATCAATATTACTTGTTTTTTATAGAGACTAGTAAAATAAAACAAAAGGAATAGATGAAGTATAATAAATGAATTTAGTTTTTCTTATTTGATCTTCTATCAAAAACCAAAATGATCTCCTTATTCTTGAGCTTTAAAATGCTTGGAGCCAATGGAGGAAGGAGGCAGCTGAAATTTCTTGTTCTATAACCATAAAAATTATGTCAAACAACTTATAAAAACCTAATTAGGTTTTAAGTTACTTAAGTCATATGCATGTGCATATTACATGCTTCAAGCATGTGACTTGCATGTGCATGACTTAAAATCCCTCTAGAGAATATCACAATCATGTGCACTTTCTTTTAATTCATAATACATAAATAAGTCATGTGATAATCATATATTGACTGTTAAGTCATTTAATTATGTCCAATTTTCAATATACCATGCATATAGAAGATGTCAACTTAAATCACTTGTATCTTGAGTTTTACTTATCAGATTTAGATGATCTAGGTATCAAATCAAAGCACTTTTCATGATCCTTCAAATGAACATGAAAAATTTAGGTTATATCATAACCATAATATTATTTCATCAACATACATTTGTGATTATCATTCTTCTTACTTTTAGTGTACGACCTTTTGGGTTCTTGACATGTTATCAACATATGAACATATTATTAAACTTCATTTAATAACATCACATGTAAATCAAAAGTGGTGTCTAGTCCTACATCATGATTACCCAAATGTTAAGAAGTCATTAATTTGACTACAACCCTTCTATATAAGATTCCATGCAATAAACTCCTTTCACCATGTCAACTCAATGCATAATCAAGTGTGTTAGATTATTGCCTAAATTTGATGTTTCATGTACCATAATCTTTATTCTTAAAATACCCTTATGAAATGATGTATGTTAATTTGCATGTATGTTTAGTCATTTTTAGTTAGTGTTTAATGTTCATTTTGTTACATTTTTGCTTTGATTTAGTAGAATTTGATGAGTTTGTTGAAGTGTGTAGCGTTAGGGAAGTAATAAAGAAGAAATGAAGCATTTTAGGACTTCAAGGAGTAAGTCAAAATTGTGACATTCAAAGTCATGATCGTGACAGAAGGAAAGAAGCCTGAGCACCATCAAGCAAGCAAGTCACGATCATGACTTACAAAGTCACGATCGTGACTTCTCAATTATAAGCCATTTAAAGTACAAAATCTACAAAAGATTGAGGGGGAAAAGGGGATCCATATGGGGGACAAAAACAAAAAGCTTTAATGGAGACCTCATGAGCAAAGCAATCAATAAGATGGGCAAAACATACAAACAAATTAGAATTAAAGCTGGAGGACCCCCACTCAAAGCATAAAATTAGGATGATATCTAGGGTTAAGGGGCATTCACCATCTGCACTAGCAGTAGTCCAACTTCTAGGGCAATTTTGTATAGTGTTCTTTTTTGTTCTTCATTTCTTCTTGTATCTTCTCTTTAGCCATGAGTGGCTAAGTACTTTATGTAGGATTTGATCTCTGAATCTCTTGTTGGGATAACTGATTGTACTTTGTCAACATTGCTATGAATGTTTAATTTTAAAGTTTGATTTTGGAAACAAAACCTCTACTTTATGATTGCAACGAGAGTTGGATTATAGAATGCTTGTTCATTGAGAGATGTTCAATTCTAAAGGATAGTTTTCTAAATGATTGCTTAAGCTTTGTGATTGCAATGAGAGTTGGATTATGGAAAGCTTATTCATTCTGGTTAGATTAGTGTGTGAGAGAGACCTACATACTCCTAATTCCTATATGATTACTACATAGTTTCCCCAATCGGAGGGATTGTGACTAAGGAATTCTGAAGATTAGAGTAAGATTTAGTTGATTTTGCCTCGAGAGAGGGTTTTCAATGTCGTGGGATATCTTGGTAGCAATAAGCACATAACTATCATCCTAGTTTGGAGATGATGATTTCAAGTCCTATGTTCCTTATCATTTGTGTTATCTTCTTACTTTTGAATCCATTTCATTTCTTTATGTATTCCTTTCGACAATTGCTTATTTCCAAATACCAACCCATTATCCTTGCTTAAACAAATCAGAAATCCAAGTAGTGGTGGATAAACCAATAAATCCTCATGGGATCGATATCTTACTATAGCAATATGTATACTTGTAGTGAAGTAGTGAATAAAACTATTATCATTTGAGGGACGGTCATGAAACTCATTCATCAATAGGCATTCTACTCTGGCCAGAGATTCCTGAATAAAGATTATAATATGAGTCAATGAGATAAAACCTCTACATTTAATTTGGGGTGGTGAATCCTTTATTGATAAACAAATACCTTTAACTACTTCACACTATATCCAACCTCTAAGTTATGAATGCCTCTTAAGGAGGAATAAAACATATGAGTCAAAACATAGTGATCCATAATCAAGATAACCTTGTTATCTCAAGTTTTAAGGATATTTGTACTACTGATATGAGTGAGATATATTTCACAAACATAGTGATACGGTTCTACATGGGACTCAAGAGAACATAAGGAGCTTGAAAGAAGATCCATTAACTCTTCCAAGTGGTCCAGTCACAAGGTCACAAGCCAATAAATTTAAAGCAGCTATGAACATATTTATTCAAGAACA
>CANYBF010405771.1:0-16422 GCA_948192965.1 Dalechampia spathulata
ATGCCCTATGCCATGAAAAACACTCTAATGTAACTTGAACCTTAAGTGTATGCTAGGAGCTTTCATTAAACTTAAACAATGAGCATATTAAGATGGAATACAAATAGATTTGAAAATCCCGAACCCATACTCTGAAGAAACAAAGGTCATTTTCAACTCTAGAAAACCTAAGTTTTATTTCCTAGTTTTCAAAGTTAATTCAATTGGATTAATAGAAACAAACTAGGTGGCGACTCCACACTCTTCTTTTTCTCAAAAGGTAAAACCTGAAAAGCTTGAAACGGAACCAAAGCTCACAGCAGGTTAACATTCCTCTATTGGAGAGATAATATTTCATGTTTGATATACTTGTATGAATTAATATTTCTTGTTTAAATTTTGATTATATAATCATATATACAGAATTAATGGTGACTTATAAATATAACATGAATTTTTGGTGACTAGTATAATTTATGGTTTGTACTTAATAATTATTGATCTATGAAAATAAGATTAATAAGTAAATGAAAAGCTTGTATAGATGCAAATGTGTTATAAATGAGTCATTGATGAATAATTTAATTATCATATATCTATTATATGATGATTTTATAAGAATATGAGATGTTATTGGTATGATAAAGAGAATGCTTAATAGAATTATATACATGGTGATAATTTGAAAAGGTCATGCATCATATTACATTGACATGACATAAAGGAGAAAAAAGGAAGATGCTAGTATGTATATATATACATAAATATACATACATATATGCATACATACATACATATGTATGTATGTACATTTATACAATGGAGGAATAAATGAGATAAATATAAACTTGGAAAATAAGCTATATGCTTTATACCTAATAGATTATGCACATTTAGAGATAACATTAAGGTAATATGAAATTGGAACTTAGTACTATAGGGACATTAATCTTGATAGCCACATTGTCAATCTAGGACTACAACTTAGTATCCTATGGATATCAACCTATGTAGACAAAGCACAGATATCATGAATATATTCCATAATTGCATTCATTAAATTACATCATATCATTATCATAATAATAGACATATGAGTTGAGATTATGATTGATCAATATAGTTACTCTTTGATTTTGAGAATATGCTCAATGAATGTGAATTAAATGATATTATACTATGCTATTTACCATTAAATTTAATACTTTATCTATTGAATTATTTTTATATCAAATATTTTATTTATCTATGAAATTATACTGAATGTTTCAAATCTTGACATTTAACTGTTAGTTTATTCAATATGAAAATATGAATAAGGATTCCTAACGCAAGATTTATAACAGTAATGTTTAATATTACATTATTATTATTTATTTATAGATTTTAGATCTCTTTGATAATGTAGAAGGTTCTATTGATCCATTTTGATTATTTTTATGATTTAATTATATTCATTCACATTGATAACATAAATGCTAATAAACGATAAATGTTATAAAATAAGAAACTCTTTAAGAAAAAGTAAAAAAAAATACACATCAGTTATAGGGTCATTAATTGATTCTATTTAGGTAAGGAAGTTTATTAATCATTATACAAGAACATATTTCATCATGTCAAATATGATAAGCCTAGTGATAAATAATTAAGACAATATGTATTTGATCATATTTATTTAGAAGATCACATAAACTCTTGTTATGATAATATATTGTTGTAGCTTTGCATAAGAGAAATGCAATACTAAACACAACTTCTCAATTGATGAGTATTTTATGTATGCAAACATCTAATGGACTCATCATCAATAAAAATATACAATCTAAATGATGCTTTATTAATAAGTGACATCAATATTAGTAACTTTATCAACTAATCCTTTACTTAATAGAAGTTATCTAATTTTTCTCCACCCATATAAAATCTTCTTCATTCTTAATGAGCTTAAGCTTGATAAATCTCCAACTATTCATCGTAAATCATATAGCTACTAGAAGTATAATTAATGCGTTTTTATCCATTAAAGACTATTTTAATTGGCTGTAGAAAAAATAACATGTTAATTATGTATGCCCATATAAAAAGGCATACCAATAGGTAGTCAAGAAGCCAAACAATCATACAAGGAAATAGTACGACTATATCATTACTTGCTACCCACCAAATTCAACTACATAAGCTATGGAATGAGGGTATGGGCAGTTGTATGGTCATACTACCCTCTATTACATAGAATCCATGATTATGATAGTCATGTATGTCCAAACCAAATTCAATACATAAACAAACACATCAATTTTCAAAATTAACATTTAAAACATTATGTTAACAATATAAACATTATTTGTTAACATCTAAACCAATATTAAGGACCCAAAGTCCAATACTTATTTTATTTTATATAAAATTAGACAAAAATTGATATTTACAAATTAAAACTATTTTTATTTTATATAAAATTATATTAATTTTTATAAATTAGAATTATTACTATTTCATTTTTATATCTATTTTATTTTATATAAAATTAGACAAAAAAAATTAGTTTTTACACATTCAAACTATTCCTATTTATATGAAATTAATTAAATTTTAGTTTTTATAAATTAAAACTATTACTATTTAGTTTTTATATTTATTTTATATAAAATCATATAAAATTAATTTTTATAAATAAAAACTATTATTATTTTCTATAAAATTAAATTAAAATTACTTTTTTACAAATTAAAAATATTATTATTGTATACATAATTAGATGAAAATTAATTTTTATAAACTAAAATTATTAATATTTAATTTTTGATATTTATTTTAGGTAGATAAAAAATAGTATTTATATTTGACTTTAAATAGAATTCTTTTAGATAAAATTAGTTTTAATACGTAATAAGATTAAATAAATTATTTTTTACAAAAATTGAACAAAAAGGTAGAGTTGTATTTTCCCCTTATCTCTTCTTTTGTCTTTTTTAATATATTATAATTATTATCACAGATATATTATATAATTTTTTTAATTACCTATATCATTTATCAATAATGATGTTGATGATGATGATTCTTATGTAAATGGCTTGGATAGGTCCTACATGTCCAACTATCATTGAGATTGGCATTATATCCTCTTCACTATTATAATTATAGAACTATTTTCCAAACTACCATAAACAAAGAAATTTATCACTTTTTACCTTGAAGTTATAAATAGTTTTTTTAAATAATTGAAGTTGGATATATAGAATTCAAAATCCTTAAACTAAATCAAATTGTTTATATCCTTACTGAAATGAATGCAACTGAATAGACTTCTTCTTACAAGTTGATACAGTTCATAAAATGGATTAGTTCATCCTTTCACTAAGCAAAAATTTTATTTATAACACATGAATGATTATTTATGTTTGTTGATCATCCATTTCTCTTATTGTTAGCAGTTTTTAAAGGTTATTATAATGACAAATAAATATTTAAAATTTTGAAAGGTGATCAAGATTATTATACAAATAATCTTCAAGATTTATGTGAACAAGTTTAACGATAAACTTGTAAATATGAAAAAGTTGAAGATTATTTGTATATTTAATTTTTATATGTTTAATAATTAATTTAAATTAAATTAATTTCACTAAATATATTTTAAATAATATCACATCAAATATATTATATAATAAACATACACTTGTCTTAAAATGGATATTATTCTTCATAATATAGAATTAAGTATGTATTTATATACTTATAGAATAAACCTTGTTTACCTTTATAAATCAAGTCACCAAAAAAATATTGTCAAGTCTCATCCTATAACATGAAAGAGGATAAAAACAAAGATAAAAATCAAAAAATAGTTAGAACTATTAAATCAAAACATTAAAAAGTTCTATAAAATTTTCATCTTGACCATTAATCTTAATTTAAATTCTACAAAATTTCAAAATGTTCAACCTTTAACTTAAGTTATCTAATGATTGTAATTTAACTTTAGGATTTTATAAGTGACATTACTATATTTTATGGATTTTACATGATTTTATGAGAATTTTTATGACCATATGATATTGTATTGTTTTATATGCTAAAATATATTGAAATAATCCTATGATATTTGACATAATATGACATGATTTTGAATTTTATGTAGTATACCATGATTTTGTGTAAAATGGGATCAATGCATGAAATTTTTTAATTTTCAGTGGATATGTCCTAGTTTTTGTATCAAAATTTTCACTCTTGTATGTATAAGATTTCTAATATATTATGGCATGATTTTGATTTCTTATTAATGTTAGTACATTAAAAATTCTATAAGCTAATTTGATAGTTTACATGTTAGAATGAAACTTTTAATGTTAGCAACTTCTTATCATAATAGGTAGTGGTACAGTCATACCATATATTGGTATGATTGTACTACATCTTTCTTCTTATAATATTATAGGTCTTATGCATTGTATGGCCATATAATGTCCATATACAACTATACCATTTACTTAGTTTCAATTCTCCTATCTTAAGTCTTTTTCATGAAAGATCTAGTTGCTAGTGGTACGATCGTACCACCCTTGGTATAAATGTACAATAATCTACTATAACTTGAGTCTTGTCCTTCAAGTTTGATGTTCTATTAGGTAGCATGTAGTCATACTCCCTTTTCGTACAATCATATCATGTCATTAATTCTGTCTATATAGCTTTGTGTATGACCATACACCTTTTATAAACTGAGTTTTTTTGCATACATTATAAATAGCTTGTAACGGGTGTGTTTGTATTAAATGCATTAGTAACAAACATTTGAAGAGAGAGAGGAGTATTTAGTATTAGAACTTGTTTGTAATAAGTAACTTGATTTTTGCTATTGATGATCATCTTGCTCCCATTTTCTTGAATATTAAAGCCCTCTTTATTATTGTCATTTATTACTTTTAATTATGGGTTGGTGAGAGCCCTAAATATTAGTGATTTATTATTTTAAATTGAAAGATTCTTGTGATAATACCATTAATTATAGAGGTTTAAGTATGAGCCTTCAAAACACTAGGGTTTGGTTCTTGACTGAAGAATCTTATTATTATAATCTCAAGAAATATTAGTAAGAATCTAAGTAGTTGCTTAGGTAAGTGGACTTGGGTAATATTTATGTTGAACAACTATAAACAGTGTTATCATTTTTAGGATTTCAATTACTCTAAGAGTTTGTGCTCACTATTCATTCAATAATTAATCTTTTTAGAGCTAAAGATCATGGCAACATAAATCTTAAAGAGTCAATCTTATGGAATTAGTTATCCTTATTAGAAGTATAGGATGAAAGTATTCTTTAAAAGTGATGACATAAATTTATGAGCTATGATTGAAGTAGATTATACTACACTAACAATCACCATAGAAGGAGTCATAACTTTGAAGGCATGAAGTATGTGGATAAAGGAAGAACTACAAGTCAATGGTAGAAAGAAGTAAATAATGAATATAATTTATTATGTAATAAGTAGAGAGGAACATAGAAGGGTGTATTATTGCATGATGGCAAAGCTAAAATGGGATGCTCTTGAGATACTCCATGCAGGAACTAATCAAGTAAAGACCAACAAGGTGCAATTGTTAACTAATCAATATGAGTTATTACTATGAAGATAAATGAAAGCATCTTTGAAATGTACAATAGACTTATAATGATCACCAATGGTCTTATGAAGCTTTGAAAAGTTTATGCGAGGGAGAATATAAATAATAAAATTTTAGAGCGCTACTAAAGAAAGATTAAGAAGCTAGAGTAATATCTATCAAGGAAGTTAATGACTTATCCACTCTTTCCATTAATGTTCTTTTGCAAAAGTTTCTTACTCATAAAATCACTCTCAAATAAGGTGTAAAAGAAGAAAAGAGAAAGGAATCACTTTAAAGGCCATTAAGGAAAGCAAAGTCTATGAATCATCAAGTAAAGATAATATTGATGATGAAGTTGTTATACTTACAAAAAAGGTGAAGAACTTGATTTTGAAGAAGAAAAGATTTGAAAGAGAGTTAAAGATGCCTTTTAAAGTAAGGAAGGACCAAACCAAGAAAGATAACCTCAAGGAGAGTCATATCACATGTTTTGAATACAATAAGTAAGGTTATATAAGAAGTGAATGTCCAATACAAAAGAAGTCATCTAAGCCATTCAAGAAGAAGACATTCAAAGAAACATAGGATGATGAAAATATCACCAATCTTTGCTTCATAACACTCAAAGATGAGCTTAAAAATGATGAGATATCACTTCTTCTCATAATTATTATAATAATGAACTTGATAAAGAAGAGGATGCTTTAGAAATTATCCTAAACAAATATAAGTAAATGACTATTAAGAATAAGATTTCAAAGGAAATACTTAAGTATTGCAAAAGAAAAAAATATTTATAAAAGCATGTAGATGAGATTACTTCTTTCAAAATCAAATTATAAGTATGGATATCATAAGCATGTCAAACATAAAATGACACTTCAAAAAGGGAAAATGAGTCTTTAAAATCATGAAACAATGATTTGATAAATGAAAATGATTTGATAAAAGAAAATCTTTTAAAGTTTGAAGTTGATGGTGTTAAAATTGATACTATTCTTAAAAGCCAAAAGCTCAAGGATAATAGAGAGGGTATTGGATTCACTTAAAACTCCTCCTTATCATCCAAAAGACATATTTCTCAAAGCATCAACCTCTACTTTTAGAGATGGTGAAAAAGAAATGGGAGAACAAGGGAGTTCAAACCAAGTTTTTCATTAAATCTAAACATGTTCATAAAGAACTTAAAAAAAAATGCAATTGTTCATGTAATAAAAGGTCTTCTCATAAGCATGTTAATGAAAAGAGAAATAGTAATCATAAATATGTATTAATATTTAGTAATTTAAAATTTTATTATTATGGGAAAAAGGACATACCAATAATAAATGCTTTATTAGACTAAGTTATTAGGGTATATCTTAAATGAGACCTTTATTACTAACGTCTAAGGGTCCAAATATATTTGGATACCTAAAGTGAGATAAATTTATTTTATTAATAGATGTGCTTGAATTCCATGGTGAATTCCAATAAGTGGTACCTTGATAGTTGATGCTCAAGATATATGATTGGAAATGTAAGTCTACTTTCCTAATTGAAGAAAAATGATGGTGGTAATGTAACTTTTGATGATAATGTCTATCACAACTAACCGATGAAGCATGCTCCCATAGAATGATTAATAAACACCATACTAATTGAAATCCATTAATCACTCTATAAAGGATTTGTAATTTTTTATTTTTTACTTCAATGGAATATATCTTGTCTGTAATTGTATAAAATATTAAAGCATAAAATATTTTGCTGACCCATAAATTATAAAATAATAGTTACATAAATAAAAACATTTGCTAGGAATACATTATACTATGAAAAAGTGTTTATGAGGATCACATAAAACTCAAAGTCTCTTAATTACATTGTTGTTTTACTGATCTTGACATCCTTTTAAA
Source organism: Dalechampia spathulata (assembly GCA_948192965.1). NCBI lineage: Eukaryota > Viridiplantae > Streptophyta > Magnoliopsida > Malpighiales > Euphorbiaceae > Dalechampia > Dalechampia spathulata. The sequence goes on from CANYBF010405771.1 coordinate 7,497, forward strand.
GTACCTGACCTGCATTCATCAAATGATAAACATTGAGTTTAAAAATTAGCGGTGTCTAATAATAATTATACTATGAATAAAATTTAGTACCCATTTTATGATAATATAATTCATAAATAAAATAAATAACTAATAATCATAATGATACATCATTGTTAAAATTTTGTAACTAGTAAAGCATGTAATCAATAATGAAATATCATTAATATAATTACTCTATCAACAATTCTTCAATCATATATCACAATCATGAATCAACTAAATTATCATTCTGTATATCAATATTATAACAATAGTATACTTTATGTCAACGAATACAAATATATATTGCATTCCTTTTTTTCTCATAGCAATGATATGCTATATGTCAATGAATGCAAATATGAATTGCATTCCTTTATCCTTTATCATTTCATCATTTCTCTGTAATCATATCAATCTTTATCTCTGATTATGCATAATTTATACTAGGTATATATTAATCATTTATTTTTCTAGTATATCTCTGTTATCTATTACTGTATCATAATAATATGTAAATTATCATACATACACTTGGCGTAACATGCTCCCATAGCATAATGAATAACCTCCTAAATAAGAAAATCATTAATTACACTGTAAGGGATGCATAAAAGTTTTCATAATATAACATCTATTTTATTGTCATTATGATCCTACCTAAATATTTCATTCACCTGTATTCTCGTGCATATATATCATGCATACATCATATAACGTTCGTAAGTCTTTCATGGTTGCTAGCACATATTAATATCATATTGTATTAGAAAAACATAGTGATAACGTAATCATATATACATCATAAAACAAGCAACCACGTACTATTGCCAAATGAGTAACAATATATGCTACATAATGAGAAAAATGTCTCAGAGTATAATACATAAGCCTAGACTATCTTCAAGATAGGATTTCATGAAAATCCCAATCTTTGCTAACTGTCGATCAGCTAATCCTAATGTTCCTTTAATGGTCTAGATCTTGCATTCATCAAATAACAAACACTGAGTATATAATTCATTAGTGCTATGAAAATGTGTATATAATATGATCATAATTAATAGATAACATTCAAGCAACAAAACCATGAATAACGATCATTAGATAATATACCAAGATCATATGTTATCATTTAACATGATAATATTTCCCATAGAAATACTTTGTATTGATAATATAGAAATAAATACCATATGTGGCTCTTTGTAACTTTTCTTATATCAGACATCATATATGAACATTTTTGAATACATATATGTATGTGATCTGTATATGTACAAGCATTATATATCCATTATTGTCAATCTCTATGAATTCATCATGTATGAATGATAAGATGTATCTATGAGAATGCATTCATGCTTTGCACTCTCCCTCTAATCATTTTAACATCTCATTTCCCTTTTATAACATCATTCACAATTTTTGTACTGGGTCATGTATGTACCGGTACTCATTTCCCATAGAAGGGCAATATAACTGTATGATTCAGTTAAGGGATATTATTGTATGATTCCATTAAAGGAATCCATTTCTCTATGACCCAATACGTTCCATTTCATTTTTTATCGTATCATCAATCTTTCTTTTCTTTCCACCTTATAACCACTTTATGAATGCCATGAATATATTTTTATGCTTGAATGATTTATGACATGATGTATGGTCAATGCGAATATGATCTTATGTAATGTTGATCATACAGTATCATTACTTATGTATATTATATGTATATTGCCTTAAAAGTATGAATATGTGTCTTGTATGTTGACTAAATAGGCCTAAGTTTATGTGTAACATGTATATGTATGTTTACATTTGGTATGGCTTGATGTCAATATGAGTTAGAGGTCAAAATGGTTAAGGTATGCATGAAAAGGCTTATAAAGCAACAAGTGAGCCATAATGTGCAAGTTGTGCAACTTTGTGTATTGTGAGAGAAGTGAATGTATGATTGTAAATCTAGACATATTGCATATAGATAGGGCTTAGGAAAAAATTTTAATGCACAAAAAGTGATTATATGACTAAGTTATGATAGGGGTAAGAAAGGTACAAGTTAATGGTATGCTAAAAAGATGCATTTTAATGTAACATGCGGGTTGTTAGCATGCTAATTGCCGTGTAAGACTGAAGATATGCATGTACCTTATTCTATAGGAAGTAAAGAGGTCAAATTATGCAAGTTTATTCATGTTTCTTGCAAGTTTCATGCAAGTGTGACTTAAGTAAGCAAAATAGTACAATGTTGGCAATCCTTTCATAATATATAGCCTTTTAGGTTTTAGAGGCCTTAATGGACAAAATAAATTACATGTTATAGCTTGAATGAAATCTTAATGAGTCTAGTTTTTGATGGTATATGTCTTGTTTATGTTAAAGGCCAAAAAGATAGCTTAAAAATTCACTTAGTCTTAACACGTGCAAAAAAGGGTAATTGCATTTTCTAATTTTGGTAAGTATAAGTTACATGCCTTAAATGTGTAAGTTTTAGTACTTTCTTTGCATGGTTTAATACCTTGAGATGTGCATGGGATAATGAACTAAAATTTAATGTCATTCATGATTCATAAAAGGGTCATTAGGGTACATAATAACATATGCAAATAAGGTAAAAAGAGGAATGAAACATGGAAGGAAATTAACCATATGAATATTAAAATATACAAAATGAATAGTGCATTTGATAAAATGAATACTAACTTATCTTATATGATTTAGCACCTTAATGAGTGAGTGTTTTAGGATTCTAAACTTGATGCTATACATACCTAGACCTTATCATTCTTCATTATATACAAGGATAAGCACTTAAAGGCATGAAATGATATAAATACATTATATATGCTTACATGTTCTATATACTTGATTTACATACCAATATGCATGTCTATGACTTATATATGTACTTGTACTTGAATGTAAAGGTGTGTAATGGTATGTATATGGATAATGGCTTACTATATATGCCAATAGAAGTTAGTGATGTATAAATACACTTAATAAATGAAATTATGGTTTAAGGACTTATGTAGGCTGAAAGGCATGAATGAATTCTACATGTAAAGTATGAAATGTTGTAAGATAGCATGGTGCTTATATGCTCATTATGAATCAAAGTTGAATTATGGTTACATGTTATGATTGGATATGGATACTTTAAGATGATAAATCAAGTGTAATATATGAATGACTTTACGAAGTGAATATAAAATAGAAATGCTAAAGGTTCAGCTAATAAGACTTATACTTCTTTGCAAGCTATCAATAAAGGAAAAGTGGTAGCAGTTTTGTGTTATTCACTCTATGACCTCATATAGGGTCTTGAAACAATGACTTTTCACCTGTATGCTTATGATCGTAACGTAATGAGTTTATAATATGAATGGTATCATATGATCAGTAGGACATCAATTATGCATCATATCATGAATCATTCATACATAAAGGCATATTCATGACATATCACACAGAGGATATAAGAGGGAAAAGAAAGTGATATATAGAGCAACGTTCAATGAAAGCGTACTGGGCCATAGAGTTGTTAACGATTCCTTCAATGGAATCATATAGTTTATATTCCTAACATGGAACCATAGAGAAATATTATGTTCCTACAGGAACTAGAGTATGATATAGTACTGGTACATAGATAAATGGACCCAGTACGAATTATGCACAATCACATAGAAAAGAAAAGAAATGTTATAGGACAATTAGATGGAGAATGCAAGGTATGATTTCATTCTAACAGATACACATTATCATTCATATATCATGAAAATACAATGATCAAAATGATGAATGCATCACAGTTGTGCTTATATAAAGAGGTATACAAAGTAATGATGTTCAAATACATACAAGGAAAGTCATAGTGGATCCTTTATAGTATTTATTCCTATCTTTACACAGTATGTTATATGCATTACTTATGACCAATAGAGAACGATGCAAAGTGACATGATATGATACAGTTATATCGCTTAATGGTTATTCATCATGATTTGATTTTATTATGTTATCTACGACACGTATTCATGTTATTTATTTATTTTATAGCACCACTGAGTTTTACACTTAGCGTTTATCATTTGATAATCGTAGGACTAGGACCTTTAGATGAGAGTTTAGATTGATTGATCTACAGTCAAGGGAGAGTGAAATTTTGAAGAGTCCTATTCTTGAAGCAGTTTTGGACAAATGTAATATACTTTAAGATATCTTTTGTATATGCAGCTTGTTATATTAACCCTAGCGGCAGTAACACTTATGTTATAAACTTTTATTATGTGTAATATCTATACTACTTTATTATGTAAAACTAAATACACATATTTCATATGATAGATGATAGTATAATTATGAATGATAGATATAAGATATATACATAGGATATAACAGATGAATATTATTATATATTAATATTACTATGTTTATAAGTGTTAGTCCCTAGGTTTTGATTGGTATGACACGTGTGAGTCAATTTAAGTTATTTGCAATTTTCTAAGTATTTTTGTGTTTGGTACAGGCGTATCTCATTTAGTACAGCCGTACTAACTGTGGTACGGCCATACGGTTTGGGCGTACCAATTGAGTCCTATGTTATTGAATGTGGTACGGGCGTACCATTGGTTGGTACGGGCGTACCACAACTCACAGAATTTAGTTTATCAGTCAGCTTGTTTTGGTACGGGCGTACCATTGTTGGTACGACCGTGCGCTTGCTCGCAGGAATTTTGCTTGTCAGTCAGCCTGCATCTGTACGGGAGTACCACTGGATGGTACGGCCGTACGCGACCTCGCAGGAAAATTGGTTTGTCAGTAAAACCACTTTGGTACGGGCGTACCAAGTGATGGTACGACCGTACCACTTTTCCCTCGCGTTTTCCAAGGGCTAGTTGTGAATTCGTACGGGCGTACAAGTTATGGTACGGCCGTACGCGTAGTAAAATTAGGTTTTTAAGTCTGTAAAACGGCTAGTTTTAATAGAACAATTTTTCATATACTTTGAGCTAACAAAAATTCATCTGCAGAGCATTGATTTCTGAGCTAGTATCTTCATCTACAAGTAAGATTTAAGCTTGTATTTATATTTGCTTCTTGTATTGTATTTGGGATTGGTGTGTGAATAATCCATTGGGGATTATCATTTATTTGAGTGATTGTAAGGATTGATTGTTGTGAAGGTTTGAGTGTAACCCTTGAAAACACTAGGGATTGGATTCATTTGTGAATCCATTTGTTGTAATTGATTGAGATTATAGTTGAACCCTAAGTACGAGACTTAGGAGAAAGTGGACATAGGCAAAGAGTTAGCCGAACCACTATAATCGCACGTGTTGCCATCTTCCACAGGATTTCATGGATGATTTAAAGAAAACATTGATGTAAACCTCTTTCCATCATTCGATGTAGTTGACATGATAATTTTTGTTGTTTAATATGTTAAATTTTCTTTAACTTAATATACACTATAAGAGCAAAGAGACGAAAATAAGACATTCTAATCACATCTATTTCTTGTGATCCTTTTATGAAATAGGGTTTAGATAAGTTATTGACCAAAATAATGTCAAGTTGTTTGAAGGAAAAACCTCATAACAATTTTCTTAGGGTAAAAAATGATTAATTTTGACTATTTTATCACTAATGAACTCATGTTGGATGTTTAGATTTCTCATAATTTTTCCTTATGATAATGCTTGAATTTTTATTTCCACATTATAATAAGATAAATTTTTATTTCCATATGATGATAATGAGTTTCCTTTTATTTTTTTTTATCCTTTTTTCACTTTGTATTATTCTCTCTTTGACAAAATGAGAACATTATATTCTACTTTTATTTTGTTAAATCTTGGTAGCTTGTGCATTCTATGTATAAATTGCTATTGTATTTTCATAATTAAAGGCAAGTAAATTTCTAAATGTTGCTTACGTTGTGTTTTTTTTTTCTTTTCAAATGAACACTTTAAAATATATTGTGAGGGAGTTTACAAGGTCATATTCATCCTAAAAATAAACAATTTAATTTCTCAATCTATTATAAATTAGAGATGAATATGACAATTTGTTAGATTTGTTATACTCACCCAAAGTTTATCAAATAACTCAAGTAATTGTGTTGGGCATGCTAAAGATGAGAGTGCCAAAATCGATGGTTTATGAAGTGATTCATAGCCTTTTATTGAATAAAGATGATCAATCATGGAAAAAACCCATAATTTGGCATGGATGATGCAAATTTCAATAAAGAAGAGATGATTTGGGTAGTTTTATTTGCATCACCACCATCTAATATGGAATGTTGCTGGAAATCTCTTAAATGGTTAATTTTCATGGTTTTATCACTAGTGAACCCATGTTGGATGTTTATTATCATTTATAAATTTTCTCTTTTATGCCCCAAGTCCTCATGAAACTATTCATATTTATTTTTCTAAAAGCAGTTCAAGGCAATGTTAAAGCATTTTTTAAATAAAAGAAGGAGGTCACCTGATCTCTTAGAATCAACATCCCTAAAAGGTTCATAAGAACTTGTTGATTCTAAGGTATTTTTCTTCAAATATATACCATTATGTGTATATATTGAATTATTAAGGCATATTTTATTTTGCTTCTTATATATATTAATGTCAAGAAGTATTGTCAACTTGCTTGAGAAAGAGAAATTACAAGCACAAACATTTAATTTAAATGAGATGCATGAATTTTCTATGGTTTTAGGATATCAGGTATGAGAGATGTTTATCACTATGCTTGGATATCATAGAGTATTTGAAAGAAAACAAATTCTAGAACATGGTTTATGACTTGCATCCCTACATGTTTTCAAATTTTTATGTCTTATTAGACTTTTATTGCTTTTTTTTTTTTGGAAATTAGAATGTTGATGGATGAAAACATGTTGGATAATTAGTTTTGTTATATTAGTACTTGTTTGAGTTCTTGAAATGGAACTCGTTTCGAATGTAATAAATGAAAAAGGTTTTTTATCATGAGCTATTGAATAGTTTCATTTTTTGATAAATCTAATATTTTTATTTGATATTTTTTTATCAAAATTATATCAGTCATTGAATTTTACAATAAAATTACAATAAAATATTTCTATATATGATAATTGATGATTGTCATTATAAATATAATTAATGAAAAAAAATATAATTTTTATGATAATATTTATTATAATTAATAATTTATTTTATGACTCATACATGATAATTTATTTCCATTTTAACCCTAAAAATCATTTTATCTTATCACTTGTCTCTCTCATTACCATTCTAAACCCTTTTTCTCCTCCAATCTTAAATGGTTTTATCTCCTTTTCTTTTCAAATTCCTTTTTTAAAACAACTTAATTTGAAGACAACTTGTCTCTTTATTTTCTTGAGATTTTCTTCTTATTTTCTCATTCTATCAAAATCTCACTTTCATTTTAAGAAAAGTTTAAGTTTCACTCACTATTTTTGCAAGAATGTCATCTAAGGGTGGAAGCTCTTCATAAAGATCTAACAAAGGCAAGGAGCCTAAGGAAGAAAGTCCTCTATTTTATAGTCCTTAGTTCATAAACCATTACACCATCATTTTTGTAAGAAATTTGACTTCTCGCTTTGCTTGTCCTTCCATTATTCGTCTTGTAGGAATAGAGGATGAAGTTAGACATCTTTTTATCAAATACTGATCGATCAATTTTTAGATTTTAAAAAAAAGTGTATTGATAGTGTCACTTTATAATTCCTTTACACCTTCAAGCTTGAGACTTATAAATCTAAATATTCTTTCACCTTTAAACTGATTCATAAACCCTATGAGTTGACTAAAACTCAATTTGATAAAATTTTTAATTTTCATACTGATGACATTGAAAATACTAAAGTCTCCAGTTTTGATAAAAATGAGTTTTTGAAGGACATTGCTTTGGATATGCCTTTTACTAGGTTGAAATTATCTTGTTTTAAATCTCCAACCTTATTTTATTATCATTAAATTATTTCTTATGCTTTGTTTGATCGTATTAAAAGTAATGACATTGTCACTAAACCTGATTTGCTCTTTCTCCATTCTATGGTCACAAGTAGCATATCCAAACTAGTCATTGGCTTCAAGAACTATTTATTAAAGTCAGTGACATAAATGTGTCTTCTCATTACATCTTGTATGGATCTCATCTTTTGCACATTTGTCATACATTAAAAGCTTTTCCTTTAAATCCTCTAACCATTGGTTTGTTAGGTCAAAACCTTGACTTATCATTTGTTGCATATACGTTGCTTTTAGAACCTGACAAACTTGGTATCTATTCTACCCATAGAGAATATATCAAGTGTCATCTTGAGTATATCCTCATTAATGATATGCTTAATGTCATTATTGCTTTATATGGAGCTAAGGCAGTAGACATATCCCATGCTATACATGTTCATGTGCCTTCCAATGCTTATTCATTTGGTCAATTGGTACTATTCATGTGGTCAATTACTATTCATATGGTAACTTACTCTTCATATGATCATTTTGATTTTGAATGTACCTAGGTGTTTAAGATTATGCATTACATAAGTTACAGCCAGTTTCTATGATAACTCACTTAAGGCAATTTACCCCTAAAACACACTTTGGTTCTAAACACCTTGAAATTCTAAATTTCTTTCACAAATGAACATAATTCACCTTCCCATTGATGAATCTACACTTTCCCCATAATTTTGACAATGCTACACAAAATCCGAACTGACCTCTACTCACTAAACATGGAATAACTTTTTCTGTAGAACTCCAAATTGAGTAATTCCAATTGGGTTAGAAACTAGACTCACATAGCTTTCTAATGGTATAGGACGTGTTGCAAAAGAAACAGTTTAAGGTCACCGGAAATGCTCTCAGGTTTTACTGTT